>RJWT010000455.1:0-67521 GCA_004365215.1 Cuniculus paca
TTTGTTCCCAATCAAAACCTCCTGAACCCAGCCTTTACCATCTGGATTAGTAAGAGCATTTTGGACTTTTGAGTTCTAACCAGTATTGCACATCAAATGCTGTTCACATCAAACACTATTCACATTTTAGGACTTTTCTTGCCTGTATCTCCAAATATTTTCAAACTTCTGCAAACCAATGCCAAAGGCTTATGAACCACATGATCAGGTATAGTCAGTAATCCCCATATCATTTATTTTATTAGTCAACTTTCCCATTGCTGGTACAAAATACTTAACACCCACAATTTAAAGGAGGAAAGGTTTGTTTTCATCTCATGGTTTTCAAAGAATTTAGAATATAGCTGCCTCTGAGGTAGAAATGGCATGCCACAAGGGCCTGTTAGAGGAAAGCTTCTTACCTCAGGGCAGCCAGGCAACAGAGAGAAGGAAGGAGATGGGGAGGGAGATACACTCTCCAAAGTGGCTCACCTCTTCCAGTGACATACCTCTTCCAACCATACCCCACCCCCAATGACAAATTTAGCTACAACCACATTTACCAGTCAGTGGATTAATCCAAAAACGCCACCTCTCAATACATGAGACTTTGGGGCCATTTTAAATCTGCAATACAAAAATATCCTTATCTGAATCTAAAGAGGTTTCTATGAAACTGGAGTAAATGACCTTGCAAGTTTGGAACTTTAATGTACAACTCAAGATACAATATAGGCATTGCAAAAAATCAGAAGGAACCAGGTGACCCAGAAAAGGCATCCTTGAGATATTTAGATTTGCTGCATAAACTGTTTTCTCATATCTTCAAACTCATATAAAAACTCCAATCCCTCACCCTGACTTCAGGATTTCTCTTTTGGAAACTCACCCACCATTGCTCTTTACAGTGTACTTGTAATCTGACCTGAGTAAACTAATATCTTTTCATATTTATGATCTTGGTAAATTCTTTTTAATGCCTGCATCACCAGTCCTCCATAGAACATTTTGTACAATACATGATGAGGGAACTATGGAGGAATAGCATCCTGATTTTCTGAAAGACAAGACTAGCAAGGACTACCTAGAAACTAAAGAAAAACTTTAATAAAGTATCCTGAGAGGTATCAAGATTTTCATAGATTTTTAGCAGTTAATACAATTTGGTATTCAAGCAAAGTAGACAAATAGATCAGTGGAACAGAATGAGCACTCAGGAACAGATTCATGGCCCCTTGAATTACGGCAAAGTTGACAGTACAGAAGGAATGGCAGGAGCTCCAGCAGCGCACTCGGTTGGCATGTGGTACTTATACAGGAGGAATGGCAAATGGTGTTGAATAAATTGTATATACTTATGAAACAAAAAGAAAAATACGCTCTATCATACTACAACACATTTCATTTCAGACAAATTATAGACTGATACATTGTAAATGTTTAATAAAACTTTTAGAAGAAAACAAAATGAATATATTCATAGTGTAGTCAATTTCTATAATCAGTTATAAAGTACTTATCACAAAAAGTGATGGTTTTACATGTATGGTTTCTTTGTGAGCACCAGAAGCAGATACAACTTTCATTATGATCTTCTGTCAATGTTATGCTTTAGTAAAAATGGCCAAGAAAAGTTCTAAAGCAAATTTTAAACCCAACATTGGGTTTTAATAGTATTCCTATTAAAGTTATGAACAATACATGGTTGCCTACTGTCCTTACTTCAATAATATACTGTACCAGAGGTACTAGAAGTTGAATAAGAAAAAAGATAATTATAAAAATTGGAAATACACAAAGTGAAATCATTTGATGATGATTTGATTATACAGGAAATTCATAAAATTAGATACATGGTAAAATATAACATTAATTAGTATGTAAATTACTACAATTTTTTTTCAATTTTAAATGATGTTCAGCAATTTGTTTTGTAGAATTTGACAGTAATTCCAAAATGTGGTAGAGTAAAAAAAGAAAAGTATTTTTAAAACACTGATGAAAAAGAACAAGAGACTTCCTTACATGGCTCAGGCAAGAATTAAGAAAGAAAATGTGGTATATATACACAATGCAATAATATGCAACCATGAAGAAGAGTGATATCATGTAGTTTGCAAGAAAATGAATGGAACTTAAGACTATAATGCTAAAACAAAAAGTCAGACACAGAAAATTAAGTATTGCATCATTTCTCTTATACAAGAAGCCTAAAATATCAATAAATAAGTGAATAAAATAAAGGAGATGATAAGAAACTAAAAGGCAGAACTTGGTGATTAGGACAAGAATGAGGGGAAAAGCAAAGCAAAAAGAATGGGAGAGAGGGTAAAACAACTGAAAATGATCAAAATACATTACAGGCATGCAACAATTTCCTGAAACAAACATCACTATTCTGTACTCAAATATGCACTAATAATGAGCAAAAGACATTATAATGAGATACCAGAATAAATTATTAGAAGAATTTAAAAAAAAAAGCTATGGACTAGAAAGTTAAGAAACAGACCTGTAATAAAACTGCTATGCCAGAACCATAATTTTATGTAAGAAAGAGGTCAATCTACAACACACTCTAGCAATTGGTACCGTAAAACATGTGATATCTGGAATCCAATAAAAAATCATTAGGCATACAAAAAAAAAAAGAAAGAAGAAAAAAGAAAATGTGACCCATTTCCAGGAGAAAACATATTGGCTTAACTAAAAAAAAAAAACTTGGGAATCACAGAGAAGATGAAATTAACAGGCAAGGATATTCAAGTGGCTATTGTATTGCTCAGTAGTTAAAAAGAAATGAACCACTAACATATGCATTAACTGGAGTGAATATTTGCATTATGCTAAGTAAAAAAAATCAGGCACTTGTAAAATTACACAGCGTGTACCTACGGATTATCTTTTGTTTTGTAACAGCTAACTAAAACTTTTGTGACAATAAGTCACAATGAGTCACAATAAACTAAAAATTTTGTGACAATAAATGTCCTTTTTGTCATAGTTTCCATGGGTCAGAAGTTAGAGCATGGTTTAGTTGGCTCCTCTGGTGCAGGGTGATCATAAGGCAGCATGTTGGCTGTGCTGTGATTTCATATCAAGTTTCTGCTGGGGAAAAATCTACATCTAAAGTTATATGGTTTTTGGCAGAAAATCTTTATAAATTGTTGAATTGATAGTCTTGGTTTCCTGCTGTCTATGGCCCTGAGGCTACCCTTGTTTTATCCTTTCGTTCATGTCTTGTGAGCCTTTCTATAGACCAGTTCACAACATAGCAGCTTACTTCAAGTCAACAAGGGAAAGCATCAGCCAGGCAAGACAGATATTACAGTATTATGAAATGTTATCTTGGAAGCAAACTTCATGTGCCACATTCCACTGGTTAGAACAAGAAACATGCCGTGCCTATTCTCAAAGCAATGCAATTACAAAAGAAACAAATACTAGGTCAAATGGAGATTATTTGGGACCATTTTAGAGTTCATCTCACTGCCAAATTGTTTTCCCAAAGTGTTGCTGTTGCGGGAAATTCCCAAGCCAAAGGAAACTAAAAGGAGGACTCTGAGTACTGAGAAAATAAGAAGGCAGCGTTTAATCTTTACACCAGCGGACTGTTAAAACAGTCCTGAGTTTACAGAGAGCTTTGTTTATATAGAAGTAGGAAGTACAAGGCAAGTGACAAAACATTACATAATTGGTTTCATGCATTGAGTCATATATTGACAGGCAAGCTAATCTTGAACAGATTTGTTGAAATAAAGGAATTGTTTATCATAGTATAGAAACACTCTGGGAACAAGGGGAGGGGCCCCTTACAGAGTGAGAATAGTTAAAGGCATTACCATAATATAGAAACATTCTGAGGAGGGAGCCCTTAAAGGGTGTCCTCAACTAGCCCAGTTGCCTTAAAGTACAGACAATTACTCTGACTCAGTGCTTATCAGAGGTGTGCAGCTGGGCTTTAGACACTGTCAAGGTCAACTGGATTCAGCAGAAACAGCAGAAAAGCAACTTGGTCAGAGACCTCTAATTGATCATGAGATACCTATAAGTTTGCTATTTTATAAATGTGTTCTTACACTATAATTGTGCCCCAACATTGCAACATTTGACATCACTGCCAAAAAACACAAGGGTTCCCATTTCTCTTCTTCCTCATTAATGCCTATTATAGTATGTAGTTTTGTTTTTTGTTTTGTTTTTATTATTATAGTTATTCCAATGGCTGTGGAGTAGTATCTCATTTTAATCTGCATTTCCTTAGCAACTAGTAATGCTGACCTGCTTTGGTGGATTATCCATCAGGTCTTCACCTATTTTTAAATTGTCTTTTCTTCTAATAATTTAGTTGTAAGAGTTCTTTATATATTCTGAATACAAGTTTTTTATTATATATGTGCATCTTCCTGTTAAGTATCCTGGCTCTTCTCTCATTCCATTGCTTGCAATTGCAAGTTAGTTATGGAGTTGGTCTTTTTGTCTGTCTGTTGCCAAGACTGCTGCTTATCATTATTATATGTCTGAGTGTGGAGTTTCTCCACTTTTTGCTTCAGGTCTAGACAGACCCAGTGTCAGTAAAGCTGCTGACCGTTATGGCCTATCTGCCATTGTAGCACGACTGTGGTGACTGACCTGAACAGGGTTATCAGAAAAAGTTTATTACAAGAAAACTACAGATTGTCACTGACACTGTCAGTGTTTAGTAAATTTTTTTTTCTTTTTTTCTGAATAAGGGCTTCTCAATTTGTTCTATGGCTTGGTTGTTTTCCAGCCTTAAAATGGTTTTTTTGGTGGCAATTTCGTTCCATTTTATTGGTGTTTTTAGGAAAAAGGATTCATCACACTTCTTTCATATGCTAATTACACTAGTTTCTTCGTAGTGCAGAGAATGGGTGTACAAAAATTATTTAATTTGAGTCTCAGCTTTTACAGCACAGTGAAAACACAGAAGCTTGGAATTACATCCTTCATTTTTTCCCCCTGTCCACTAGTCTTTAGTAATGGAAAGAAGACAATGGTATGGTTTCTTATACTTATCTATTATTTGTTTCTTCTGCTTTTCTGTCAGTTCCACCTGCTCCATTAGAGTTTTGAAGTGAATTCTTAGAGTAGAATTCCAACTGGAAACACCATATTTTCAGAGATAAGTCACAGACAAATTTCAGAATTCCATTATATATTTTTTGGATATATTACTTAAAAAACATCCATATCTCCAGGCAACACAAGAAATTAAATCATGTAGCAATCCACGGTATTACTGGGTAGATAACTGCTTCATAGATCTTTCTCTGCCCCTTCCAAAGGTACTTTTAGCTTTCCTTCTCATCTTGCTGTTATCTGTGAATTTGTCCTCTAAAGTTTTTTACCTCTGTGGAGATATGCCTTCCTGTGTTTGCATCCCTGATAGCCCCTTTTAGATATTCAATATCTCTGTAGGGACACCTTGGAAAAATGAGAAAAAAATAGTATTAGAACTTGAGCACTGTCTTTGTAAGTAGTTAATTTCTATCGCTTTCTTCATCTCTATCAGCTAAATTTTTTTTAGTAAGCAACTTCATAGTGTTTTGTATTTTTTTAATTAGATGATAATTTTAGTATGTAAGGTGAAAGCTTGAAATCAACATAATTTCGGTTAAAGATATGGTTTATAAAAATTTATGTAGCAAAACAACCTATCAAAGAAGTATGAGCAACATATAACAAACAATAAAATATTAATTTGTGAGGCCGGAGATTTAACCCAGTGGCATAAGCGCCTGCCTGGCAAGTGTGAGGTCCTGCATTTGATCCCCGGCACTAAAAAAAAAAAAATCAATTTGCAAGGCAATGCACATGCATTCTAAATGTAGTTCCTGTGATGGTGTAGCACAGATGCTTATTAAGACATCCATTTTTCAGAAAATTGAGCCTATCCAGTTTTTATTTATCAATCTCAAGTCAAGAAAATGAATTTTTTTTTTACTTTTTCCTAAAAAATGATTATTAAATATGCTAAAAACAACTTACAAAGGATTATGGCAAGGCAATAACAAGGACTTAAAAATACTATTCTCCTTTTATTTTTCTTGTCATAATTTAGGAGTAATTAATTGAACATAGAAGGCAATCAATGTATTTTAATGCAAAATAAGAGCCAGAGAGAGGCTTGAGGCATGACATGACCCATGCAAGTGAAGCTACAAATTTAAAGGTATTTTTTTTTTCTGAGAGACTGTACTAGCATTAGTATAAAATAGTACAATTTAAATACCAAATTCTACTAGCAATCCTTTCTGTTATTCCTCTCAGGAAAAAATTGCTTATGACTGCAAATTTTTGGAGGATTTATTTAACAAGGATGCTATTTTCCCATGTAAACCAGGTTGAGAATAAAATGACAAACATTTTCCTCTTTTTAGAGAAGTTTTAGATTAGGCTCAAATAATTAGGTTGACAAAAATGATATTCTAAACTAAACCTAAAGTTCTGTTCTCTGAGAAAGCTTGTTTTCAAATTTAAGAGATTATTTTGACTATGGTGTCTAAAATTTTGAGCTAAGGAATTTTAGGAAGTTGCTTGACTTCCTTGAGTCTCAGTTGCCATGCAAACTGAGAATAATAGTACAGTATTTGAAACAATGCTTCTTCTCTTAGCAGATATGATCTCTTGGAGTTGCCCAAATAACTTGAAAGTGGGACCATCCCCAAAATTTTCTCCCAGATTTGTGTAAGATTTTCCATCTTTTGTCAGTGATGTCACCTTGAACATCTACTTCTCTTCTGAACTAATACTAGCAATGAGCATTAGCAAGGAAATTTAGAAAAAAAAAAAGTATTACACACAGTCCAAGTGCTGAGTGCCCTTGGTTTCCATGGCCTTGTAAAGTATGGATATGCAAAAAGCTGTACTTTGTGTCTTCACTATTAGCAGAGAAGAGCCAGAAACTTTAGAATTTCATACTTTTCTTTCTCCTGTTCTACTAGGTTCTAAAAAGGGAAGAAAGGCAATACAGAGATGTTACCCCAGACTCTATTATCTCTTCCACTCGAGTCTACATTCAGATCTACAAGTAGCTACAGAATAGCTTTATTATACCATTTTTACTGTACTCTAGCACCAACATACCTTAAAATTATGCTCTGAACGATTAATAGAGCATAGATAACTTTATTCAAATTTTTCTTTTAATTTTATTCAATTACTTCTTAAGTTACTGTGAAATTGAATCTTGTTAGAATTAATTAAATTAGAAAAATGAGACAGTGAAATAAAGAAATGGCCAATGAGTGTTCTTCTACTATATAACTAAGCAGCCCCTCAATTAGTGATTTTAAAAGTACAAATATTGATTTTTGTTTATGAGTAAGGGTTGGCTAGATGTATCCACTACATGTGTCTCACCTGAGCTTGGTCACGTCACTGTATTTTACCGACAGCCTGACTGGGTTTGCATTTCAGGTGCTTGCTTTTGGACTGATGCAGGGCAACCAAGATAATAAATGCTCATGTCTAATTTAGGAGACTCACCAGATGTTGCAAAAGCATCTGATTAGACTACTACAAGGACATATAGAAGTGTACAAGACCTTTTAAAGCCTAGACACAGGAATAGGAATGACACATGAACTTTGCTACACTCAACTAGCATGGTCAAGTCACAAAGCAGCCCAAAAGCTAGAAATGGGAACATTGATCTCTTCATAAGGGTGGTATGTGCAAAATCATTACAAGAGGTGTGGATAAAGTTGGGAAATAATTGCATCCATAGTTTGCAAGCAAAATATCACTAGAGGCAACTACCCAACATCAAGAGAGAAAAACAATTTTCCTACTTACTAATTTAATCATAAGAAAAATTTGAGTCTATCATAGTTATGCCTTCTTAACTCCACCAATATTTTTGGCCGTATCTTGCCACGTAAATAATAATCAAAAGTAATCAAACCTTTGTCTTCTACTTTCTCATGATACTACTAAAATTTTTTCACTCTTTGAATTTTAAAAGGTCTCAGATATTTGAAAGTATAGTTTTACATTTCAAAGGAAAAGTATTCTTAAGGATAGTCAAACATTTTAGGGCACCCTTTCCAAAGATCATATTTACATACTTTAATAATATATCTACATTGATGCTTCTGGAAAAAGTCAAGTACTTTTGGTGTTATTATTGCACAAAACTTCTTTGTTGTGTCTGAAGTCCAACTCTATTTGATTTCAGAAATTGGTAGGACTGTTCAATTTCTAATGAGAAAGAAGTAGGAAGTGTCAAGAATCCAACCCATATTTTTTCCTGAACAGAGACTTTCAGAAATTTCTGGTTTTTGGATTATTTATCCTTTCCTCAGACTTGTTTATCACCTGTGAAATGGTTCAGTGTCAGTAATACGTTTTTAAAAAATTATATCCCCCTAGGAAAGTTCATTTAAATGCATATAGGCCCTGAGAAAAACAATGAATATATCAAGATAAACTTGCTTGAAGGAATCAAAAGAACATTGAACAATTTCTAAATTACAGCTAAGGTGTCCTAAGATTTCGGACACACTTAATCTGTAAGGAAAGTTACCAAAACACTTAAAAGTTGGTTTTTTGGGCTTTTGCTGTTGTCATCACTGCTTCTTCTAAATAAGATTAATAGGTTTGAATTTGATGAGATATTGCTCTCCTACAATAGAAAAGTTTTAATTTACAAACTAAAGAAATAAAATACCCAAAAATAGTGGAGCTTTTGCTTTATGCTATTTACTTCTGAAGCAGTAAATTTAACATCCTTTCAATGTAATATTGTTTAAAAAAACTTATAAAAGTTTTTGCCTACAGCATCAATTTGCCAACACCCCCTCAATCATTAGCAATTTAATATTCCCTACTTACGAATCCTTGGTAGATTCTATGTTTTTTCACCCTTCAAACAAACAATGGATCCTAAACCAAAAATATTCTCAAAAGTATGTAAAACGGCCTATTTTAAGTCTTTTTTTAAGCACAAGAAAAGCAGGTAATTATCACTGAGGTGAGCTAGGATAATTTTTGTTCTGAAAAATGCAACACAAAATTAAGCATAAAATTGTCATTTAAAAAATATCACTTCCCAACTACTAAGAATATATTAGGTATTTGTTTACATTTTTAAAAATTAGCAAAAACTTTAAAACCTGAAAAAAATGAAAGAAAGTAAAGCAAAGCAACATCTGAGGCTACCAACTCAGATGCTACTCAGTGTCAAGAATACAAGTTCATAAATAGCTATTCTATTTTCTTCTCAATCTCTATCAAAGAAGAGGATATGCATGTAATTTACATTTCACCTCTTCCAAATGCTTATGAGTCAGTGACATCCCTTTCTTATATCTTGGTGATGTATTGCGGTTCACTGCACAGCAAATAGGTAAACAGAAATAATATTAGGAATCCTAGGCTTGGTGACAATGTTCAAAAGATTCAAATTATTATACTGTGTTCCATAGTTTAGAATGTATGTCACAGAAGGACAGTAGGGTTACTAAAGAGAAAGAATTAGGATTGCAGCAAAGAGGCATCCAGGTAGACATGTAAGAAATAAAATATTTTGATAAGATTATTTTTGTGTTGTATGCATCTGTGACTAAAATTCAAATACTGTAGTAGTTGAGCTGTGATTCTTTTGTACTGTCTTTTGATTGTTGTTTTTATCATGACTTGATCTTGTTTTATAACCTGCATTGTACCTTTTATGATTTTTGGTAACTCACCACTGTATATGATGTAGTGGCATGGCCTCAGTGAAGTTTATCAAATATTAAGATATAGTATAAAAAAGAAAAACAATATCCCTTGAGAATTTTGGAGTAAATTCACAGAACATCAACTACCAAAAAGTGTAAGCCCATGAAGAAACATACTACATTTTCTGACTAATATGTGGAATCTAAAAAAGTTGATGTTTTTGATTCTTTAATTTTATTTATACATGTTTGCTATTCATGTGGTTTATAATTGTTTTGGGGAATGGTTGCATGTTCATATTACAGCATGTTTCTTTCTTTTTCTAATACCATGCCCCTTCCTCCTCTCCCCTCCCTCCTCCTCCCATTCCCCTACAGCATCAATTTTTCACATATTTTTCATTGCTGTTGATATCATTTGTTTTAGTCCATGATAGGCCAATACATAGGTCATATCATTACATTAATTGGAGTTATTAGGTTACTGTACATGCCATATCTTTATACTTCTTATTTCCCCTTCCTCTCCTCTACTCTCCTTCCTCTGTTCCTTTGGACCTCTTCGTTATTGCAAGAGATCCATTCCTTTGTACCTTTCTGTCCATCCTGTACCATATTCTTTGTTTATATTTTGCCTCCCTGAAATGAGAGATACCATATGGTATGTAAGATTGTGGGTCTGGTTAATTTCACTCAACATTACATATTCCAGGTGCATCCATTTTCCTACAAATGTCTCAAATTTGTCATACTTTATAGCCAAGTAGTATTCCATTATATAATGATACCACATTTTCTTTATCCAATTGTCTGTCTATGGGTACACAGGCTGCTTCCAGGATTTACCTATTATGAGTTGTGCTGCTATAAACCTAGGTATGCAAGTATTGCTGTAGTGTGATGACTTAAACTCTGTGGGGAAGATACCTAGCAAGGGTATTGCTGGGACTTTTAATTTCAGTTCTTTGAGAAATCTCCATATTGATTTCCATAATGGTTGTACTAGTTTATATTCCCATCAACGATGAAGAAGGATTCCTTTTTCACCACAGCCAAACCATCATTTGCTCTAGTTCGATTTCTTAATGATTGCCATTCTTTCTGAAGTAAGATGTAATGTTAGCATATTTTAATTTGCATTTCTCTAGCAGTCAGAGATATTGAACATCCTCTCATATACTTGTCAGTCTTTTATAGTTCTTCCTCTGTGAAATGTCTGTTCATTTCTCTTGCCCATTTATTGACTGAGTCTTTAATTTTAGATGGTTTAATTTTTTGAGTTTTTTGTGTGTTCTAGATAGTAGTCTTCTGTTTGAGTAGCTTGCAAAATTTGTTTTCCCATTTAAAGATTGTCTCTTTACTGATTGATTCTTTTGCTATACAGAAAACTTTTAGTTTGATATAATCCCATTTATCAATTCTTGTTGGTATTTTTTATGTGATTGAGATTCTGTTTACAAAATCTTTTCCTATACCTATGACTTCAAATGTTTTACCTATTTTATCTTCCAACAGATTTAATGTTTCTGTTTTAATGTTTAAATCTTTTATCCATTTTTATTTTAATTTAGTATATTGTGAAAACTAAGGATTCAATTTCAATCTTCCACAAACAACCAGTTTTCCCAACACCACTTGTTGAATAGGCTATTTTTCTTCCAACATATATTTCTGATCCTTTTGCCAAATATCAGGTAATTGAATATGTCTGGGGAGGTTTCTGTATCCTCAGTTCTGTTTTATTATCTATTTTTGTTCCAGTACCATGCCATTTTTAACATTACTGCTTTGTAGTATAGCTTGAACTCAGGTATTTTTATACCTCCTGCTTTGTTCTTATTGTCCAAAAACTGCTTTTGCTATTCTGTGTCTCTTTTGACTTTGTATGAATTTTAGAATTGTTTTATACAGATCTGTGAAGAATGCTATTAGCATTTGATTGAGGCTATACTGCATCTGGCATTTTGATATTATTGGTAGAATAGTCAAAAGTTGGGAGGAATAGGGAGCAGGCAAAAGGAAAGGAAGGTCTCTGGGTATCAAGTCACAGATTAAATTATTTCTGGTATTGTATTTCACAGTAAAGTGTCAATAGAAAACAGTAATCATACTATATATGTCAAAAGAAAGCTAGAAAGGAGTTTGAATGTTTTCACCACAGATAAATAATAATGGTTCGAGGTGACTGATATGCTAATCCTGATTTGAATATTATGTAAAATACACACATATTAAAACATCACATGGTGCTCCATAAATGCCTAAGTTTTTTGTATGTCAATTAATAATAAAAAGCAGTCACCTGTATATAAACATAAGTTCACATCTGCAATTCTAAGGAAGATGTAGATCTGCATGAATGAGTACACTTTTTCTTAAATACATTAAAATGTGGTAGTCGCCATTCTCTGTAAGAAGTTAAATCCTCAATAAATACTGTAGTTACTGAGAAAACCAAATATAGATGATTA
Source organism: Cuniculus paca (assembly GCA_004365215.1). Taxonomy (NCBI): domain Eukaryota; kingdom Metazoa; phylum Chordata; class Mammalia; order Rodentia; family Cuniculidae; genus Cuniculus; species Cuniculus paca. The sequence goes on from RJWT010000455.1 coordinate 12,137, forward strand.
TTTTCATTACATGTTGGGAATTTAGGATTAGGCAGATAATGAAGCTAGAACTTTGAATTATTTACACTGAGTAGGGAAGGGATGAAAGTAAAACCAATGTGTCTGCTCTGCTGTTGAAAATGTGCACAATAGCTTATCCAGAAGTAGAGTGGTCTATCAGCTTGGCATGTGTGGGGAATTCTCAGGAGATGTGGACTTTTTACCAAAAAGAAAAGTTAGGTAAGGACACTTGAAGTAGAAATAACAGTACTGGAAACAGATATAGAAAAAAATGATAGCGGTGGAAGGAACATGGCATATTTTCAGATTTGCGTGCTAGCAGACACTCTAGGTATGTAGCCTATTCCCATTCATGCTGGTGGCTTAATGGCCTCTCTACACACGACAATATGCTCAACCTTCAGGCTGAAATTGTCTGAGTATGAATGCGCTGTGGAGCCGAATTAAAAGTGAGACAAGTGGGAATTAAAAACAAATATTGTCCTTGCCTCTTGGGTGAGTAAGTGTGAGATGTATTCCTTATGATAACTCAGTCTGAATGGGCATCATGTGCTTCTGAGTCTGTAAAACTAACTGCATATAAACATACACCAATAGATTTCCTCGTTTTGACTTTATTAGTTTATACTACCTTACTGGTGCTTTCTGGGATCACCTTCCTAATAAGTTATTTGCCTGCTAATCCTGTTCCAGTGTCTTTTACTGGGGACCCTAATCTATAGGAGAAGTGATAGTTTTAACTAGGATTTACTTATCTAAAATGTAGCTGAAAATGAGTCAGAGAGTCTTGCCAGATTTTGAAGAACTTTCCCATTCTGATAGCATTGGCCTTTATCTTACACAAGTGATAAGAAGCCATCAGAGGATTCTAAGTAGGAGAATGATATAATCAGTTTGGGGTTCTAAAATATAATTCTTCCAAAAGTGAATGCAAATGCAATAGCAACTCCTCATGTCTTTAGCTATGATAATAAATTGGGAAAGAAATAATAAGGAACTAAACAAAGTAAGACATTGTAATTAAAAGAAGCCAGAGATATTAGAATGGGAGAAATGATGAATTGTGGTGATTTAGGCTGGATTTAAGGAGGGATATTTATGTGAACTAAAGCAATGGTTGGGCAAATAATACATCTATTTAAGACAAAGAACAGTTTGGTTGTACCTAATTCTGCTTTTCTGAGAGTGATACTCTAATGCTCATCCAAAAAAGCAGACTATGATTGAATGATATCAGTAGAGCTGATTCTTTGCACAGGAATCCAGAAAATAAAACTCTGCTCACTTTAAGATCATTATTCTAAGTGAATGCTGGTGTAGGAAAAAGAAGTATAGAAATGAGACAAAAGAGGAACTTAATAAAATAATAGACTAATAAAATAATGTAATAAATTACTATCTTTTTATTAAGAAAACTGCTAGTATAACTTTCTGCTTGGGGATGGAATCTACTTTCTCACTTATCCTCAGTGGTTCCCTGTGATATAGAAGATAAGAAAGATGAGACAGATAAGCTCTTTTAGAAGATTAACTTCTCTCATATGCATGGTACACAGGGAGAAATATGGATTTTCTGAAACCCCAAGGAGAAGTAATGGTTATCATTAGAAACCTACTTTTTGAATTTAAAGCTAGTCTGTCACCCGTACTGAGTGAAACAAGTGAAGATACCAGTTTGTTTAGGTAGTAAAAGGCCTAAATGTGGTTGGAGCATTAGAAGAGTGAGATAAAGTATGGGCTTGTTCAGCTAAGACATTCCCACATTTACCCAATGCTGATAGATTTAGCAGACTTGAGATGGGAGATAGGGCGTGGCTTAGACCGGCTGGGAAGACAGGTCCAGGCTCCTAGCACTGCCTCTCAGGACCCGTTCTCATGGATTCCCTTCAGATTTGGATGGCATAAAAGGACACAGAAGCCATGAAGAGCTCACTATAGTGGCTTTTCTTACAATAGCCTGCCCTGTGTCCTCCAGGGTGTACTTTTTCTCTTCTTTTTGGCCCAAGCTCATTTTGCAGAGCCAGTTTTTTCCTCACTCTTCACCTTTACTTTTCCAAATACACTTTGTCACCATTTTTTGCTCTTTTTACTTAATTCTTTGTTCAAGATAAGAACATGAAATCCAACTACAGAAGGAGAGATGAGCAACCCAAAATTTGGTAACATTTATTTGGGGAGTCACTTTGAGAAGACTACCCAGTAACAGACTGACAGACTACTGATAAATGAACTTTCTTCAATGACTTTAAGTCTCACTTGGCAGCCCATATGCTTTCAATCCTTTTAGAACGAGCATGTGAATTTTGTCAACTGGGTACATTGAAATCGATAGTGGCCAGAGAGAAAGATTCACTGCTGAACACATCAGTGCACATCTCTCCGTTGCAAGTATTTATGGACCAGAAAGGGAAGGCAATCTTATTCAAGGGTGTTAGAGTTTTTACGAATACTTTTACTTTGTAAAGTGTGCTACTCTGTTTAGAAAACCTTTATTTAAAGTCTTATAGGCTGTGCTCTATTTCTAAAGTGAACCAAAGAACTAAAACCCTATAGTTCTTGTTTGTACTCTTTTTAGCCCGGCAAAAGGGTAGTTGACAATAACACGTGCTGGTAAATGTAATGATAGAAACCTAGATCAAAGGTCTGATTTATGTATTTGCCTAGAAATTCCACTTGAGAAACTGAGTGTCAAATACAACATTTTCTAGAATTGAAACCTAGGTTAGGGGCATTGGCTCAAATTATAAAGATAAGCTGCCGGCAGCTACAGCCTAGATCAAAAATTATTATGCAATAAGTTAGTACATATTGATTTTAAATCATCACACAAACTGTTTGAGTAGATACAAAAAATTCTTCACTGAACAAATGATTCCTAACTGAGAATTTCTAAACTCACTGATTCTTACTATTGCAGAACCAAGACTCAGAAAAACAGTGACGTTAAACTTATTCACCTGAATGATCAGTGAAAGGATATTTATTTTGCTTTATTGTTTTTTACTCTTAAAAGTAATAAATGAACAGAAATTTTTGCTGTATAAATATGTCATCTTTCAAATGTGCTTTATAGCTTTTCCATAAAAATGATGCTCTTACTGATGTTCCTGCTATTAAAATAATTTCTCAGTATCATCTACTTATAAATATTTCTTGTTTTGTACACAGTTTTGTTCTTTTTTCTTTATGAAACTCATTATATCTTATTTTATTCAGCCTTCTGTTTCATTATGTTCACCAGAAATACTGTAGATCATCTGTAAGAATAATTTATTTTGCTTACTCTTCTATGGCTTTACTGAAGATGAAAATTGGCTGGGTAGTCTCTGCTGGTTCTAAATCCTGGGATTTAGACTTCCATTACTGCCCAATCCCAGTGACTTTTTCTCACCATGCAAAGCCTGCTACACTACCAGTGGTCACTATACCTTCTTTTTCACTAACAAATTTGAAAGGCCAAATCTGGCATTTGGATTGTGAAGCTAAATATTTATTATTATCATTATTTATTTTTATTTTTATATTTGAGATAGGAACTTACTAGTAGTACAAGCTAGCCTTGAACTAGTTTATGTAGCCCAGGCTGGCCTTGAACTCATGGCAATTCTCCTGCCTCAGCTTCCTAAGTGCTGCAATTACAGGCTTATGCCACCACACCCAGCAGAAGCTAAATAGTATTGGTGAATCAGATACTGTCTTTGGTTATAATAACCTGTTCTCCTGTCTTTTCTGTCAGAAAACATCCTTCTTCAAGAGAGAATTAGGAACTAGAAGAAGGTCATTCAATGCTAACAACTTGGGCCTATATGCAAGTAGTTTATTGGATGGTAGTTTAAAAATTTTATTCCATTATGAGTTGAGGAATTCTTTTTCCTTCAATCTAGCAGTAAAATCCGTAAAAGATTTAGTTCATAATATTGGTCATATTTAGTTATTTGTTTAGAAATAAGAGATTGTTATGTTGCCCAGGCTGGCCTTGAACTCCTACACTCAATTGATCTTCTCATCCTCCTAAATTAGGTAAAATTATTGATCACTTTCACAAACACATAATATGGTCATTTTATGAAAAAATAGAACTTTTCTAGATTCATCAATCTATATTTATATTTTAGAATTTTAGTTTTTACATTGTCATCCTGTGTTATTCAATTAATAACTGAAATTCATGGAGTATTCATAGAACATCACAAAGTATTGAATGTATAAGTCATATATAGAGAAAATGTGTGTTTAATTTTTTAGAACAGGTATCTATCTGTGGTATTATGAAAATGCAATGTTTAACGTGTTATTCAATGGCTCATATCCTTTGTTTCATCAGCTGAAAATGATTTTTATGTTATATCCAAAATAGGTAAACCATAAAACTTCCAGGAACAGATGAGAAGAATCAGGACAGACACTGATGATTATAGGGTTTGTTTGGGGGGTGTTGGAGATGTTATGGAATTAGATAATGGCAATGGTTGCAAAAATTTGTGAATACACTGGAATCATCTAAATTGTATGTTGGTAAAAAGATGTGTATTTCTCAGTTATTAAGTGAAGCTTTAAGTCAATTTACTATGTTTGTTTGGTTATTTGCATACTCCACGTACCTACTTGCATACTGTCTTCTACTTACTTATTAGATTATTTTCATTGGTATATTTCTTACGTACTTTAAAAGCATTTCATAAATGTATCTATGTGTCATTTTGTCTCTCTTAGGTTTTGGTTCATATATTTTGAAGCTTTCCTTTTAGATCCACAAATATGTGGGATTTCTTTTCTTTGAATTGAACTTTTTATTTCCAAAAAAAAATACTATGGCATATTCTAAACAAATTTTGTTAAAAACTGATGACAAAGACAGTTTCTAGCTATATTATTCATTAATATTAAAATAACTACTATTGATAAACAGTAAGAATATTCACAAACCATTTGTCAGAAACTATGCAGTTTCTTTTTATCCCTGACAAAGGTCTTTGTTCTTGCCTACTATGCAGACATTTTTGTAGCCACTTCTGTTTTTTTATGTTAACATGTCATACATTTTTCCATTCCTTTATTTTTAAGCTATCTATATTTTCATATTTAAAAGGCATTTGTAGCATATAACTGGACCTTAATTTTAGACCTATTTGATAATCTCCTTTTAATTGATCTGCTTAGGACATTTATAGTTTATATATTTGAAATTTTATGGTATTTTCCTATAGTTGGTTTATATTTATTCTTCAGATCTGTATTCTACTTGTTTTATTGTGCCCTTTTACTCTTCTCCCTCCTCCTTATTTTTAATTTTTTACTCTTTGCTGGATTGAGTTCTTTAAATGATTCTTATTTCCACAATAGGTTTAATAGTTTTATGTCTTTTGCTTCATTATAAATTACTCTCTCAGGTAGTACTTAAATATTTTATTTCTTAAAAAGTTTTCTTTATATTTGCTAGGTATTTATAGCTTTTGTCACTGTATTCTTTCACATGGATCAGAAGTTGACACACTAATCTCACACCCATTTTTGTACACAAAGTTTTTTTATGAAGCTCATTTATACACTGTATCATATACCGTGGTGAATGCTTGTGTCTCTCTGAAATTCATATGTTGAAACCCCAGCCCCCAAATGATGGCATTAGGAGATGGGGCCTTTGGAAGGTAATAAAGGCCTGAGAGTGACCTTTGGCCCTTTCTACCATGGGAAGACACAGTAAAATAACATTTATGAATCAAGAAGTAGGCCCCCATAAGACACCAAATCCACAGGCATCTTGATTTGGGACTTCTCAGCCTTTACGAATATAAGAAGTTACTTTCTGCTGTTTAAAATCCCCAAGTCTATGATAATTGTCTAATGGCAGCCTTAAAAGACCAAGACATTATACATGGCTCCTTCATGCTATAGCAGGGTCAAGAATTTGCTACAGACTCCACGGTGCCTATAAACCCTAAAATAGTCACTGCTTATGGATTCCAGGTATAGATCCAAGGTTTTCTCAGATACCCTTTTTCTTTTGCCTGCAGAATGTTCCTTAACATTTGAACACTCCTCCTTACAACAGTCTTTAATAACATAGGCTTCTGCTCTTGGTCAGGGGTAAATGTGTTTTCCTTTATCTTCTCCCATTTTGTCTTAGTTACTTTTTGCCACTGGGGTACAGTACCTGATACCCACAAATTAAAGGAGGAAAGGTTTATTTTGGCTCACAGTGTGTAGAAGTTTCAGTCCATAGTCAGCTGGTCCCACGGCAGGAAGGCATGGCAGAGCAGGGTTAGTCATTGCATGGTAGACAGCAAGTAGACAGAGAGAGAGAGAGAGAGAGAGAGAGAGGAGAAGCCAGAAAGTCATAAATTCTTCCAGTCCGTGCCCTCAGTGACTCGTCTCTTCCGACCAGATTTCACCTTCTAACAGCAAGTCAAGTGTGAGTGAACCCATCAGTAGACTAATAATTAGTACAGGTGGTTCCTTTAAAGGCTAAGTGTTCTGGGCAGGTAAGTTAGATAAAAATATTATAGGCAGTCAGATAAGGCAGGGCCCTTGTAGGAGCCAGCGCAAAACCTTGCAACTGTTGGGGAGGCAGACACCTCCTACTGTGGGCCAGACCTCAAGACAAAAGAGAAAACAAACACTCCTCCATACTTCCTAAGGATGAACATCTGGGATTGATATTCTAAATAGGTATCATCACTTTGAGGAATCCAGGAAAAACCACTAACCCAACCCCCTACAGGAAAAGCCCCTACTCTGTATTCATGCCCACTTGCTATGCGACTGGCTTTCCCATTTATTTATTTATTTATTTATTTATTTATTTATTTATTTGCAGCACCAGGGATCAAACTCACAACCTTGCACTTGCCAGGCAGATGCTTAGGCCACTGAGCTAAATCCCCAGCCCTTTGGCTTCCCTATTTGATCCTGATTTAATCAATTTTACATGAGCAATTATACTTAATCTTACTGGTTGACCATAGTTTTGTCCCACCTCATGCCCATCTTGTGATTTCCCATTTTTCCCCCACCTTGGACCCCTTCCCTTTGTGGTTTTGCTCTATAAAATCCCTAGAAAAAGGGGGTCCTTGGCAATCTACTTGGAATCTTCTCTCTCTCTCTCTCTCTCTCTCTCTCTCTCTCTCAGACAGAAGCTTTCTTTTCCCCAATAAATATATGCCATTCTTAACCTTCATTTTTCTTAAAATTCACTCCTTATTTTTAGAGAACATGAACTCATAGCAGGTATCTAGCAGGTTGGGAATTTCTTTCTCCTATATCATAAGCATAAATTGACCATACATCTAGAAATTTTAATTCCTAAGAAATTAAAACATGTGTCCACACAAATTTTTAAGCACAAGTGACAACAGCAGCATTTTGTTTGTTTGTGTTTTTGAGACGAGTTCATTGTGTAGTCCAGGCTGGCCTTGAATTCTTGGCAATCCTCCTGCCTGAGCCTCCCAAGTGCTATGATTACAGGTGTGCACTGTCATGCCCAGTTAGCAGGATTATTTTAAAAGCTCAAAATTGCAAAATATAGTCAACTGGTGAATACATAAACAAAATGTGATATGCCCATTCTTTCTAATGTAATTCAGTAATTAAAATGAACTGTACCACACAATGAATATATCTAAAAACATTATGCTAAATGAAGAAGCTATATGCAAAGACTACGTATTATATGATTCTGTTTAGGTGAAATTTCAAGAGAAATTCTGAAGAAGAGAAAGCTAAATTTTAACAAAGTTTACACAGTTGTATAAATTACTAAGACCATTAAATTATGCACTTAGAGTGAGTGAAGCTAATCACACATTTAATAGAAATAAATTTTACTTCTATGTGCTTTAAAAATCCTGAGATCCTTCCCTAGGAAAACTTATTCTCACTCTCTAGTCATGTCTCTGTAATGTAGCTCCAAATGAAATGAATAAAAAACTTGCATCATGATTAAAAAGAATTCTCCTAGCCAAAGCGAACACCTCCCACACTTTGGATTTTTTGAGCAGTAAAGAGGAAGAAGGCCATGGTAGTTTTGCTATTCATTTTAACAGAAAACAAGAATTTGTGAGCTGGGTCTTAGAGGAAAGATAGAATTGATAGAGTCTGTAAAGAAGAGTGATAGAAACAAAACAAGGAAAAACAGGAGCAGGAAAGAACAAGATATAATCAGGGAAGACCAAGTAGTTTATTTTTAACTAAAATGTTGCAAATGGAGAAAAATTTATAGTCAAAAATAGTAGGACTCTTCACAGAGGTTGGTCTTTCAAGGCGGTAATCCTAAGATCGTCACTATCATTTCATTTGGCACTCAGCAAATGTTTATTGGGAACTTGCACACAATATAAAATTACAGGGATAAAATAGGATACATGCTATCTAGATCAGGCATAAACTTATTTAAAATGGTAAAATTATAAGAGAATGAATTATTTCAGACAATACGTGTTGCTTTGTTTTCCCCTTTCTTTTTCCATGAATAAAATGATGAAAGAAATCCAAGTTATCCTTTCTCTGCTTTAAAAAATGCTCATCCCTGGAAACCAGAAAAGCAAAGGAAGTTTTATAGCAAGCCTGGTAAGTACCTTTATCTAAACTGTAAACTGAAATATATTCATGCTATAAGGTTAGAGATTCTAGTCTAGTTCTAATTACTAACTTTACCAAACTGTGTTCCTAAAGTGCTTTCTCAGAAACACTGTTAATGGCTGGCAAAATATATACTTCAACTCCAGTAACAAAGCATGATACAAGACATTCTATGCTTTTACAGAAGGAAAAACCATACTTTTCAAAAAGGCCTGGTGAAAAGGTGATATTTATAATTCATCATTAAAAAGAGAATAGAATATTGTGCCTTTTTTCTTCTTCCCAGGAGGGCACAATGAAATGAGTGCTTTTTTTTTTTTTTTTTTGGTGCTACAATTCAGCTTTTGTCAGAAAGTCTATACTATAATATCCTTTATATCTTAATGTTGGTGAAATAAGGGCAAAAGCTCTGCTCTGGCCAGTGTTTCTTGTTTTCCATTAGAAATTTATACACAAAGCCCATAATTTTAGAAATCCATAAATTCTTTCAGAAATTCATCCCTATGTGGAAAGGTCAGCCTCGGTTACATAGTGAGTTTGAGGCCAGCCTTAACTATATAACAAGACCTTATTTCAAAAACAGTAACAGACTCACCAAGAAGCAAGCCCTCCCTGCAAACTAGCGCCATGCGTGGGCTGTCGCCAGCGGTGGAACAGCCAGACCCAAGCCTTTCCCTGTGAGTCAGCACCATTCGCTGACTGCAGGGGGAGAGAACAAGGACTTATCAAGAAGCAAGCCCTCCTTGCAAACCACCACCATGCGCAGGCCACCACCCATGTGAGGACAGCCAGACCCTAGCCCCTTCTGGTGTGTAGGCTGCCAATTCCACTCCCCAACCCCCAAAAGCAACAAGCTGATATGGAGAAACACAGGCTGTGATGATAGCTATCGAGTTGAAATGCAATTTGATGCTTGTGGTGTTTTGGTGTTTCAGTGACCTTGCAGGTCTAGGGCCAGTGGTCTCATTATTGGTTTAGAGGATAGCAGCAGTAGGCAGTATGGCATCTAGGGGGAATCTCCTTCTGAGGGATTCCCTATTGTTGATTCCCTATTGTCTTGTTTTGAAGTCCTATATTGTTTTCACTGTTTTCTTGGATTGGGTTTTGTTCTCTTTTGCTTTGATTTTGTTATATCCGATGGTATGAGCAGCTATTTCAAAGATAGCAAGATATATTATGGTAGCCATTTTGGATTCAGTATTGTTTTGTTTTGAAATCCTTTATTGCATTCATTGTTTTGTTTTTATTGGTTCTATTCTGTTTTGTTTGATTTTTACTATGTCTGAAGATATCTGCAGCTATTTTAAAGATAACAAGAGGCATTATGGTAACTATTGTTGATTTCGTATTGTTTTGAAGTTTTGTATCACTTACACTGGTTTGTTTTGATTGATTTTATTGTTTTACTTTCCTTGGTTTTATCCTCTTTAAAATTAAAAAAAAATATATATCCTAAGAAAAAACCAATTTCAAAGGAGATAGCAGCTACAGTCTTTGAAGAAAGATACCCTTTGACTTCTAAATTGTAGTGAAGGGATGCATGTAGGTATTAAAATTGCTTGATTAGATTATATGTATATATGTAGATATACATATATATGTGTGTATGTATATATATATATATGTACAAGATAGATAATGATACTACTAATCTCTGTTCATAAAAAGGAAGTTTTTGCTTTGATTTTTTGATCTTTTTTTCATGCCTAAATCTTGTAATCTGAACAACTACTTTGAAGATAATATGCAATATATTAACTAGTGTCAATTACCGATTATTTTGCTTTGAAATTCTGTATCGCTTTTATCCTTTTTTGTTGTTTTTAAAATAAAAAATTCAAAACATGATAATTATACTACCAATGTCTGAGAATTCAGCAAAAATAATGGCTTGTGCTTTCATTGTTTGATCATTTTTTCATGTCTATATCTTGTAATCTGAGCAACTATTTTGAAGATAACAATACACAGCATGTTAACCATTAAAAAACTGTCTGAAATGCGTAATTCAGAATGAAGAGCCACAGGGAAGTAATTAGAGCTCTAAGTAAACAACTGAAAATTTCTCACCTTAGTTGGTATCTATCTATACAAATATATACATAGTCCATCTGTCTGAATATGCATTCTTCTCTGTTTGGGTTAAACCTTCATTTTAGTCCTTAGTTAACTGCTATACACACATTTAAAAGTTTTGTTCTACTGTGTTGGAATGTCACAGCGTGACTAACTCCAGCTGAAAATAGAGAACAATATGAAAGCTTGTGAATGTGGCATTCAAGTTGAAGGCCACATAGGGAATGAGAATTCCAAGTTAAGTGAAGTGCGAGGCTGGGTGTACCCACAGATTGCTGGCATGAAATTTATTGAGCTTCAGTTTCTGAAGAAATTTTCCCAGGCATCCTTTTCTTACAAGTTTGTCTTCATTCACCTAATTTAGCTATGCAAATTAAAATTAGCAAAAGTATTCTAAAGAGTTACATCTCTTACCTTAATTATTTTAGGTAGAAAAGTGACAGAAGGTAAATAGTTTCTAGATTTTTGATATTCCTCTTTGGCATTGAAAGAATAATGCTACCTGTCGCATTTTACGTGTGACAGAAATGAAGGGAAATGCAGATGAAGTAATTCTGAATAATGTACCAAACAGAATTATAATTCTTTTAGTATAAAAATGATCACAACCATATTGTTCTAAATAGTAAAGCAGCAATAACAATAATGGCGGGGGGTTATGAGACTTGAACTGAAAGTCGAAATTTCTTGTTCCTGAGACAGGTGCTGACAAAGATCTTATCAGTCTCCTCTTATCAGACTCTTATTAGACTCTTATCAGTCTCCTCCCAACTATAGGTCATGAATTTTGGGCTTCCAAACAACTGAAAATTTCTTGGTCTTTGCATCTTCCGATCTTAGCAAAAATCCATCTAAATCAGTTCACTCAAAATTCCCTATCTTCAGCGTCTGTTCACCCTCAGTGTGTGATTGGGTTCTTCATCCTCCTCCATCCCCCAGGTGATCTCTTATTACCATGGCCTGCCTTCAACAAGAATAATTCAGTTATATCAGCTTAACCAGAATCTTCCATTACTTCTGATACTTCCTCTTAGGGATTTTCTACCTACTAACTCCCCCAGCCTGTTGTATTCATAGTTGAAGCCGGTCTATTTCTTGCCTTGCAAAATCCCATTGCAGTGGTTGCTACACCTTTGTAATTGTTCTGAATGAGTTTCTTATAATTCTTTAGCAAGTGAATGAATACTCTACTTTAAAAGACTCTGCTCAGAGCTGACAGGGACAAGTTGGGAGCACACTCTAAAGAGATAACTTGCTGACTGGCATGGGGTAAGGAATGAGAATTGTTCTCCTAAAAACTGGTACCTCTGCTTCTTCACAGTTGTATCCCAGAGTGCCAAAGGACTCTCAGTAAAAAGACAAAATTCAGCCTTGTTTTTTAGGAACAGAGATGAGAACATTTCATTTTCTTCCTGCAGGAAGTGAACTTCCAGAGCTGAACATTTAATCTGATGGAAAGCCATTCAAAGACAATTTATCTGTTTATTTTCTTGAGTTTCTAAAAATGTGCCCTTCATTAGAACAGCCTCAAGGCACAAGAGCAGTCATCAAACCACACTAATAAAATATAACAGAAACAACAATCTGTACTGATTAAAATATATGAACCTCCTAAAGCATATTTCATCTGCATCTTAATTCATCTATCATTTAGAATCTAAGCAGTTTTAACGTATAGACGGATGTTGGTCAAACATATCACTTAATGTAGACAATGTGGAAATGCCTCATTTGAGGAAATTAGAGGAGCACGGCTGTCCCTGAAGGGGAGAAAAATTATTGACAGCGCAGCAAAACTGTCCTTATGGATCAACATCCAGCACCTCGTGGGCACTGGGAATAGCAACCAGAACACCCTGACTCATAATCTTGTGTTCACTGCCTAGATGGAACCCAAAACTGTCATTCTCATCTCAATCTTATCTAAATTGCTATAAGGCTAGGCTCACAAACTAGCTCTAGCTGCCAGGATTCACCTTACTATTTTTATTCTTTTACTAGTTCAACAAATACTTACTGAACATCTATTATGTTCAAAGTTTTAAAGGCTACAAAGAAAAGATTGGACACAATTTCTGTCTTGGAGGAATACTTTCCCTGTGCCTATTTATGACAAGAAGGTTTTCATTCATTCTCAACATACTTCTTTCCCCCAAAATAACCTCCCAGAATATTGTTCACTTTAATTAAAATTTGTTAAAACTACTAACATTAAAATCACTACCTCTTCAGCAGCCTCAGTAATTATCTTGAATTGTGAATATCTATGTCAGCATAGTATAAAAAGATTGTTTATAGGCCAATGCCTGTCTTTAGAAGAGTGAAAAGATGTGCAAAATATAGACAAGCACTCCTTACATCCGTGAGGCATGTTATATCAATTGGGATACAGAAAAGTGTATATAAAAAACTATCCTGTGTAGCTTGGGCTAGTGTACTTGCATGGTAGGTTTATGTTACTGCTAATAAATATAAGAAAAATTTTATTGTAATAATAATAAACATTAAAACAGACCCTAGTAATTTCACAGAATGGTTTCTTAGAAATAAAGAAAAATACATAAAGATGTAACAAAGCAAAAAAACAAAACTTGGAAAAGTTGATTATGGGGTCACATTTCTACAAACTGAAGGAACCTAACTTCGTATCTTTTATCATCTCTGCAATATCTACATCTATGTAAAGCAGGATCTAAACATAAGAACAACCTTCCTATTTTAGCTCTTTTTTGCATCATAAAATTGGGACAACTGCTGACCCTAACTGCTGAGAAAAAGTTTCCATGTCACTTTATGACTTTATTTAAACTAAGGATATAACACACAAAATCTCTTATTTGCAATTAGACTTCAATGGATGGTCAGAATTGAATTTTCTAGAATAGAGATGACCTTCAAGACAGTAGGAGATGGGACTGAAATTTCCAGTAACAAATAGGAGAAAGCTACTTCGAAATGACTTGAAAATATTCAGGAGTCGGCCTCTGAAAACCTAACAAAAATAGACATGTAAAAATAGTGGGCAGAGACAGGAAGCACATTCTAAAAGTTTGATTCCATAATCTTTGTTTAAGTCTCTAGTAATAATGTTGACAATTCTATAAAAGTCCAATGAAAATGATCAGAGATGTTCTGTTTAGGTAGTTTGTACAAAATTATCTCTGCATCTTTCAGGAACTCTATTAATATTTTTTAAAAGGAACTAAAAATATACATCCAAAAGGAAAAAGAGTAGGTAACAGTAGCTAAGAAAATGTGTGATGGAAAGTGGGCGGAAAAATCATTATTGGTTTTGGTGAAATTTTACTGTCTGTAATTGTTTAAAGAGAAGCTGATTCACCCTACAGACTCCCAGTGAAGCTCAGGATTTGGAATGAACGAACACGCAGAAGTTAAAGATGACATGAAGGGCTTAGAAATTCAGAAGGAGACGGCAGGAAAAAATGAGAGAGAAGGGGAAATATTTGAAGCAAAGTTCTCAGAAATGGTAGCACTTTAACATTTGGGTTTGAAGTTTTCTCTATATTTTTGCATGGGGGTATAGATTACTCATTCTCACCGGTGCACAGCATACTATCTGTACCATTTTGCTTTTTAATTTCTATGAATACATGACTTTTGTTAAAACATAAAAGCTAACATAGAAAAATAAGCAAAATCATCAAGTTCTTATTTTTAAGATATTATTGATTATTTCAACCAATGTTTGCTTTAAGTAAACAGCTTTGTAAGATGTACTGGCGATTGAACCCAGGGCCTTCACAATGAGCTACATCCCAACCCCTTTTTATTTTTTTCTTTTAAGACAGGGTCTTACTAAGTTGTTAACTTCATAAGGACCCTCAAACATGTGATCCGCCTGTATCAAGTCTCCTAGAGTACTTGGATTTACAAGCACATACCATCATACCAGCGTAAATAAACAGCATTTTGACAGAAATCTTTGAATGTTTCTTCTGACCTTTAATCACAGAATTTTACATTTAAGGGGGAAAAAAAGTAAATCTCATGAAGTTATTTGTTTAGCAATGTGTTTATCACGAAATAGTTGAGATTTTTCCACTAGTTCTGAAAACAATGCAGGTAAGTAAATAATGAAAATATTTGAGTTGCCAGTATAGCACAAGAGGTAGAAATGGATGAAGAAAGGAAGTTGCAAACTTCCTTAGTTTCCAAATTTCTCTAAGATCTTTCCCTATCTACTTTTTCAGTGTGTGTTCATCTACTTAGATTTCTCTGCTCCAGTCACACCAGGTATCTTTCCCAACTTTTAGCTTTGTTTCTTATCATCTTTCTTTGTGCTTTTCCTAAATGTTCTTCCCATTTTCTTGCAGCCTAGTTTACCAACTTTTATGTACCTCATGGAAAATTTCAGAAGCTGTTTTCCAAATGGTGACTCTTCTACCCATTCTAACTACTGCATACTCTCTTATACTATGTTACCATAGGCCAGTGTTTCTTAAACAAGACTGTCATCAAAATTATTTGTGCATGTTTACAAAGCACAGACAAACTCTCAGACAGATTCCTGTTCAAAGTCACCATTTTGGTGAAATCTATATCTAAAAAAAAGAGAGAGACAGATATACAGGCAGGAACCTTTCCTATAGCCTGTGATGACAGATGACAGTTATATTTAGAATCCAGCTACCTGTTTATTCGTTAACATATACAGATTACTTGTAATTAACATCAACCTACACATCTGACCATCAGCTAAATTGTATGCTCCATGAGTTCACAGCCCATTTTCTAAAATAGCATCTTCTGTAAAATAGCTATTTTTACTAAACAGTCTATTCAGTGGTGATTGGTTTAAGCAAAATACTGTTTCTTATTGATGAATACATTTTCTGGGCGCAAATATAATGAAGCTTCCCAATTGATATGGGAAGGAGAGATGAACTTGATTATTACAGAAATCCTCTGACCATTTTAATTGTCTTTGTGGGAGCCAGAGAGCATAGTATCTATGTACTCTTGAGATAATACTTCACTCCTTCTTGTGTACTCACCAAATGTGGAGTTCCAAAGGTAACTCTCTCAATTTTGAACATTGCTATGTCTACAGTATTTGTTTCTATTCCCTTTATAAAAATAAAGTTCCTGCGATTATGGAGTTCCTTGTACTTTAGGAAGTAAGACAAATATGAGAGTCTATGAATTTTAATATAAATACAAATGCAAATGTAAATGTAAGTACAAATGCAAACACAGATGCAGGAATGTTTTTCTCTTAAGGTCTAATGAAAATCACCCTTTTCAAACAGTGTTCTCACTGATATAAATCTAAGTCCTGGCTAAATGAAACATACTGGGTTATTTAATGCAAGCCAAGATTTGAATCACTTTTTCATTTTAATAAGAAATAACTAATTCAAACTTGATATCAAACCAAAAATGAACATTTTTCCAGATAAGCAACAGAATTGCTTATAAATATGTTCCCTGGACATATTTCAAAAATAGTCCATGTTTTAAGTAGCAAGACAGCAATATGTTAAAATTCAGTAATGTTGATTTTTAATGTATTCTGAAGCTCTATAATACTTAAACATGTTAACTACTTTCCCAGGTTTATAATCATATTCCTTTAAAAAGAAAAGTGGCCCCTTGGAATCACAAACATATATTTAGAAAAACACATACTCATTTGTGTGATTTGTAGTCTTCAATGTACAAAAACATACAGGACAGCACTTGTGCTCTGGAGCTGTTAGTTTCTTATATAGCTTCTTTTATGTCATGTGAGCATGCTTATTGCTCACAACTTTTTCGGTGACTGGTTGGAAAAGAAGCCATTAATCATCCCTAGCATACACATTGTGAAGCTTTCAACTTGTAAATCATCAATAATGAGACCCTGCATTTGGGACCATGTAAAAATTGGTGAGCTATAATTGATACTTAACCTAAAAAGCAGTTAATAATTAAGTTAATCTGTGGAGTCTTGCATCAGAATCCACTAACTTTTCACAGTAAGACAACAGATTTGTGTTTATGGGTATTAATGTGCACCCATAAACTAGCACAAGGTAAGTATTGGCACATCTAATTAATTTTGGATTAGAGAAGCATCCTGGGGGGGATAACACCCACATTTATTTTTAAAAGTATGTCTATTGATGAACTGTTAATTTCAATTTGATGAATTTTATTATATTAAACAATGTGTACTTAACAGGAAAAAATATCAAAAAGAAAGTATTGAATTTTTAATATTCATTGTTTACAAATAAGCATCAAAATTTTCAGCATCAACTGATTTCTTTTACAAAGTCTAAACTATAACAACAGAAATAAATTTCAATATGAACTGCAATGAAAATATCAATAGAATTCTATGACAAAAATGATCTTTACTTCATTTATCACACTTAAGGCAGTTTTCACACAACAACATCATGTTTCATATACACGTATCACCTACATTGATAGCACATGTGTTTTGCCTTCCTGTCGTTTTGAAAGACATAAATTATATCTCACTGGTCTTGCTGTTTTCCAGGAGGTTCTTATTATATTACACAATATGTAGTTAATGGGAACATAAAATACCAATAAAATAAAGTATTAAATTCTTAATATGTTTTGCATGATAAGAATAAATACCAACATTTTCAACATTGTTTGTTTACAAAATCTAAAAAAATACCAACAGACATAAATTCCTATATAAACTGCAATGAAAATATCAATAGAACTCTACAACAAAAACAATCTTTGCTTCAATTGTCACACCCAAGGCAGTCTTCACACATGATGACTGCATGTTCCATATACATCTTGCTTACACTAACAGCACATGTTTTTAGCTTTCCTTTCATGTATGGCAGGTCATACTTGTCACCTCTTTTGTCTTCCTCTTTTGTCAGGAAAAGATTATATCACTATATTATAATTTATATTACTGCATTGTAATAGTAATTTAATTACTATTATATTACTATATTGTACAACATGCACTTAGCAGGAAAATAAGATGTCAGTGAAATAATAAAAATCAAATATGTAATGAGTGCTTAGGATAGACATCAACATTTTCACATCAGCTGTTTACTTACAAAAACTAAAAGAGAACATCAGAAATGCCTACGTAAATTACAATGAAAATACAAACAAAATTCTACAACAGAAATAATCTTTGCTTCAATTGTCACATCCAAGTCAGTGTTCACACAGAACTTGTGCATGTGCACAAGTACCGCTTACAGGATGGCATGTATGTTTTGTTTTCCTGTCCTTTTCTAGGGCACAGCTGACATCTTTTTGGTTTTTCTGTTGTTGTAGTAGGTTTGTAATGTTGCACCTACCTGTTTATCCGTCTCCAGTTACTCTAGAATTTCTTTTCTGTAGTTCCCTGGGCAGAAACAGTTTGTTCTTCCTCTGTTGTAATGATCTCTTATCAATTCCAGTCCCAATCCTCTAAGAGAATTTCTCTGTGATATTTTTCACTTGTTATTTTCTTTGCAAATTATGAAACTGTTTATGTTACACATGCTTAGGATCAGTAAAATACAACCACTGGCCAGCGCTTTGTGTTTCAAGTGACATCATACTTGCTGCATAATTTATCAACAATATCTACTCTGCCTTAATTAAATACCTTGAGGGTAAACGGAGGCTGAGGAACCCTGTATCCATAACTCTCCACACTCCTTGTTCTCCAGCAGTTTCAGGACATACTAGAACTGTCTGACTTGTGCTCTCTCAGAGGCCCAGGGGACATTCTCACTTATTATTTCAGAATTTAAGGCATTTTCTTTTATACATTTGTTATTTTCAGATTTTCTTCTAGTCTAGAGGAAGACCTCAGGGTTAAGCAATATCTAAACACAACATAAAAACTTCTCTAAATACCATTTTACATATACTGAAGAGAAAAGTTTAAGACAATCTATTGGCTGGGATCCAATAAATACTGATGTTTAAATTTAAATAAAATATGTAATCCTGAGTGCTACAACATGAAAATGGAGGAGTGAGCACTCAGATGTTGTCTTGGTCACTTTTTTCTCGTTGCTGAGACAAACACCTGACACCCAAAATTAGGGAAGAAAAGGTTTATTTAGCTTACAGTTCTTGGTGGTTTCAGTCCATAATCAGCTGGCTCCAAAGCAGAGTGGCAAGTCACTGGGGCAACACTTCAAGGGAGCAGCCAGAGCAAAAGAGAGAGCAAAAGGCAAGCCTCTTCTCTACCCTCAATTTGTAAGCAGGCCACCACACCCCCTTCAGGGTGGGTGTAACACGCACAAAATGTCCTTGCCCTCCTTTACACAGGATGAGGATATTTACAAAGTAAAAACCCTGGCTCCCTGCTGAGTCTCTCAGTTAAACTTCTAAACTTCTCAAGTTGACACAATGTATTAACCATAAGAAATGTCTATAGAGATAGTTCTAAATATACCTATCATTTAAAGCCTTCAAATTTTCACAGATTTCCACATGAATTAGACTCAAAAAAGAATCTCCCACTCAAACTTTATGGTGCTCAGAGGCAAGCATAATGAAAGATTCTGATCAGAGCTCAGAAGGCTGAAATGCTGACACAAATGCAAACTATAAAGACCAGGCTCAGGAGGATTCAGTTGGGAACAAAACTCCATTGACAGTTGGACCAGAGACCATATGTGTTAGTCTTCAGCCAAAATTTGTCTACATTTTGCTTATGACCTGAGACTTTGCAGGAGACTAAGATTAAGGGAGATGAACTAATTAATCTCATAAAGGAAATTTTAAGATAGCTGTGACATGAGTATTACTGGTTTCTTTTAGCTAAGTATATGCTGAAAAATAGGAGCAAAAAGCCCATTTAAAAAGTTTTCAGTTTTGACAGAAAGGAAAAACCTGCAAAGTTGGAGCAAAAGACAACATGTTTGTTGAAAAGGTTAGCATTGAAAAAGAAGCTTAGTACTTTTCTTTAGGGAAATAGGAAAGATGTAATCAGCAATAGGAAAGATGCAATCTAGATTCAGCAAGACCCTAGTCTTCCCAAAATCAACGGTGTAAAAATGTAAAGGTGAATTTTGAAAGACTTTGCTTTGAGAAGAGAGCCCCAGGGCTCCCTCTTCTTGCAGAGCTGTCAATGGCATCAGTCCCCTAGACTCATTTCACAGTCACCCAGGCACTCAGAGGCATTTGCAGCCATGATCCAAGGTCACTTAGCTACTGCTCAGGTTGGTGCCACACCTTGGCATTTTCCATGTGGCACTGGTTTTATGGACATACAGAATGCAGGAGTTCAGTAAGAAGGTTCCACCAAGATTTCAAAGGAAGGCCTTGTAGGGTACATAGCGTGCCCTTAGGAGGTCAGTATGTGAAGCTGTAAGAAAAAGCCCAAAGTGGAAATGAGTTATGTTTATGTACCAAACCCATACAGGAAATATAAACATTTTATTCTGCAAACATGAACAAGAAAAAGAGGTGAGAGAGGGAGGTAAAGATGGAAAAGGAGATGGAAAAAAAAAGGAATTTGATGTTATATACATGTGCCAACTCCCATGAGGAATGTAAATATTATATACTACACAGGATACCCAACTCAATGTAAAGCATATTATGAAATTAGAAATACTTCATGGCCACTTTTGAGACCACTGTAGCCTTGATTATGGTAAGAATTAGGGTTTGACCTCAATGGATCAAGCATATTTGCAAGGTAGCTGAATACACAACCTCAATAGAATGCCTACAGCCAAAACCAAGACCCTAATAGAACAAGAGTGGGACCATGATGCATGGGGAAGGTGTGTTTGCATAAGGAACCTGAGAAGTACAAACCCCCAAGACAAGAGTAAGTAAATACCTCTTTCTCACTTGAAAGCAACCATGCCTGGACATCCCGTGAAGGCATCACCTAAGGTGGGAACATCGTAACACCAGGTCATCTGCCTTTTGACCAGCACAATGACAAACTTCATCTTAAATTTATCTCTCTTGCAGAACTTCATTGAAAACTGTAAGAAATGACAAACATTTCAGCATTCTGAATTTTATGGGCCTAAGAACATAGATATTTGGTAAGAATTTTAAATGTTTCACAAAGAAGAAAACATAGGGAAAAAGCAAAAAGAAGGAATATGAAAATGTAGGTGCTAACACAGTAACTTGAAATCAAATGTATATCATTTAAAAATGTAAAGTCATTGCAAATTTTACATTAAGTAATCACATGGACTTTTTTTAGGACTTGCATTACTTCACTCCAGCCTCGATTTGATGGTTTGTGTTGGGAAGTCTGCTGTCATTCTGATTGGTTTTCCTTTATAGGTAATCTGTTTCTTTTCTCTAACAGCTTTTAATATTCTGTTCTTGTGTTGAATTTCTGTGATCTTGATTATTATATGTCTAGGTGTAGATTTGTTTTGGTTATGGCTAGCTGGAGTTCTATATGCCTCACTTATTTGAATGTTATACTCTCTTTTTATGCTTGGGAAATTTTCAAAAATTGTATCTGTAAATAAGGTCCTGATGTCATTTGTCTTGACACCTGCTTCTTCACTCACATTTTTTAATTCTTAAATTATGCATCTTTGAGTTGTCCACCAGCTGTTGAATTGTTACTTCCTGAGACCTTGTTATTTTTAAGAGATCTTTCCTTTCATGATCATAGGCTGCAAACCTGTCTTCAAGCTTTGAAGGTCTTTCTTTAGCTTCCTTCATGTCAACAATGCCAGCTTTCGAATGAATGTTTAATATTCTGGATATCTCTTTGAATCTGTTTCATGCATTCTAAATCTCTCTTATGCTGTTCATTCATGGTTTCCCTCATTTTCCTATGCTCCTCTATTTTTTTATCTATGTCTTCTTTAGAGATGTTTAGTATTTCTTTTATTATGGTTTTCTTCTTTTACCTGGGATAGAATTTCTGTTCTAATTTCTCTTACAGCTTCCTGAAGTTGTTTCTTCACTTCAGTTGACAGCACTTCAGCTATTTCAGGTGTGCAAATCTCGATCTCCATGTTTTCCTCTTGTGGAATTGCGCTACTTGGGTTGGACGCCTCAGATTGCCCTCTCCCTCTTCATCTTGGCATATTCTTGATTTCTTCCACCCCTGTGTAATGTGGTCCCAGACACCCCAGCACTGGCCACAACTTCTCTGAAGCTAGACTGTTTGTCTTTTCTGGCCAGTGCTGGCTATGTATATCCAATGTTGAGTGCCTGTGTCTCTGCACTGAGCTGGGCACCAAGCCAACCGGGGTTTGCATTGGTGCAGACCTGGTCAGGCCCTGCAAATCTAAGCTGTTTAGGAACCTACACAATATTGCCTGAACCAGGCACAGGAGCGGATCTCCAACCAATCAGCTTCCGCAGGTCCACCCACAACCTGGAGCTCCTAAATGACTGGTTTTTCTGTCTTTGGTTCAAGCAACTTTCGTGGGTCTGCCCACAACCTGGCGCTGACGCCCGAAGTGGTTAGCAGTCTTGGCCCCAGGCATAACCTGCCCTACTCCAAGATGGAGCCCGGCCAATCACTCTCCCGTGGGCGGGGGGAGGGGTATGGAATTCCAAGCACTCACCAGCAGCCAGCGCAGATCTCTGTGTCTGCCACTCTCCTTCACCCATGCACCTCTCTGCAGAGACTTCTGGGGTTAACCGCAGCTGTGACCATGACCGCAACCGTGACCGCGTGTCTCTGGGCTCAGCAGCTCTTCTGGCAGGGTGAATCCGGCTCCAGGCTGAGGCGCTGCCATCCACCACCTTCTTCTTTGTTTAAATTCTTTTTTTTTCTCTTTGTGGGCTTCAATTCATATTTTAGATTCTTCCTTGGTCCAGGGGACCCACTTCCTTCCTTCTTGTCCTCTCCATGACGTTATATTCCAGCATCTGAACTGTTTCTCTCAGAGAGACTGTTTACTCTGCTGCTCACTGTTCTGCCATCTTTAGCTCTGCCATCTTTAGCTCCGCCCCTCACATGGACTTCTTTAGGAGGGAAATACTATTGGATTTTTGTGAAAACTCTCAAAAGAGCAATATTTGAATGCAGAACATGAGGTAAAATGAGAAAAAAAAGCAAAGTAGTTGATTCTGGTTTGTTTACATTCTAAAGCAAGTAAGAAAAAGTATTTTGTTTAATTGAGAAAAAATGCTAGTTTTACTGGTAGTTTTCTAAATGTTTTTGGTTGCTGTGGGCTCCACATAAAGCTCTTGAATCCATTTTTCCAGAAAAAAGTATTTTCATAACTACCAGACACAGTAATATATTAAAATATTGGCACAAATTAGTGTTTGAGGCACAAATAGATTTGAATTTGTTCAGAGACTTGGCCCTGCAGTCAACTGAAATAGTATAGCAAGTAAATCTTGGTAATACTAATGTCAAAAAAATGACGACCCAATATTTATGAATGTAATGTGTTAATATGTAAATAAGTAAGTAATTTGTGACAAATGAAATGGAATAAACCTAACACAAGTTGCACAGTCACAGAATAATATATTTTAATTCTATTCTTCACCTACCAATTGAACTTTGGTAAGTCAATTCCTTCTAACTAAAACTACTTATTCCAACACATTGATATAAAAGGTAGACCTCAGAAAGCTAAGCTATATAGACTGTATAAATATAACTAATATAGATTGAAGAAATATAATTTGAAAACTTCCTTCCCACTTAGAAAACCTTTCCCCAAAGGTTAAATAGAAAGATGGATGTGACCTGAGACCACACTCATAAATGAAATAAATCAAACTCACATGTAAATACTGTATTGTCTCCCTAGTGTAAGAAACTGAAAGAGCAAATATGATCCAAAATCTACAATAAATATTGTGTAAGGTCAAGAAACTGCTCAAAGAGGAAAAGTAACTGGGATAGGGGAAAAGAGGAAAGAAGGAAAGGTAAAGGAAAAAGACATAAACTTGTATTCATATACATAAGATAGCTAAGATGACTATACTACTAATTATATTAATTCTTGGAAAAGAAAAGTTAATATATGATTAGATCAATTTTGCACATTTATGTCTAGTAATATAAGCAACCTTTTTGAAGATAACAATATGCAATATTGCAATCATTGTTAAATTCCTATCATCTTGTTTTGAAAACCTATACTGTTATTGTTCTGGGTTTCTTGTTGTTTGTTTGTTTCTTTTGCTTTGTGTCTTTCTTTTTTGTGTCATCTTTCTCTTAAATTAAAAAAATAGAAAAGTTTTACCATTAAATAAGTCTTAAACGCTAAAAGAACACAAAGAAATCTTACTGTATAAGCAAGTAGATACAACTTATTACATACATGTTCTCAAAATAATGGTCTTCATGTAAAAGAACCAAATAGCAGAATTTATTACACTTTTCATCTTAAATTTACCTGGCATTTGGATCATCTATTTTTTCTTACAGAAAATAGGGTTCTATGTTCTTTAATGATTTACTTTCAAAGAGATGTTTCCTAGATCCTTTAGAGAGATATTTCTGTGCTGTAAAACTGGCAAAAAACTTACTTAGCTTTAAAAAGTATTTATACACACCTCAGAGAGATAAGATGAAAACTATAATCACCGGTTTTCTGAGGTAAATAGTCTAAGAAAAGGAAGGTAGAAATCTTTTCCTTTATTTTCAATGGGAGAATTAAGTCTCTTATATTTAATTAATATTTCTCCTTACAGATAGCCTAAGTAGTAAAATTCATATATGCCCCAAGTCTGCCACTTAGTTGATATTCAATACTGGTAATGTTTATTTTCTCTTCATATAAAATCTTAATGATGTTTATGTGTAAAGTAGGCATGCTTTTTGTTTCCTATCAAAATTTAAATTGGTGACTGAAGTCTCCTAATATTTCTTCTGTTGTATTAAGGAGAGTGGGAGGGGGAGCACGAGAGGGAGAGAGAGTAAAGGAAAAGAGGAGAAGAGGGAGGAGGAGGTAGAGAAGGATGACAGTTTTGGTACTAAGTAGTAAAATTCATATATGCAGTAAAAATAGTCTAGTCTAATGCTTAACAAGAAAAACTACTAAAGGAATTTAACTAGAGGCAACTATGGAATTGTTAAAGAGCCAAAACATGAAACTACAGAGGTTGAAGAACACCAGGTGACTCCATTTCAGGTTAAATAATCAGAGAACACATTTGTTTGACAACTTACAGCATTGAAGAAACTATTAGATGAACCATATCAACATTAGATCCCTCCAGAAGTTCTGTGTCTGGGGATTCTTGGGTTGGTCTATTCCCTGAAGGATATGCCTTTCAGTGGAGATTTTTGTGGTCATGGCACATGGGTCCACTTGAATCTCACACAGTATACCTTCCATGACTTTAAATTTCAGTGACCAACCCATGTTTGTCCTACCTCAAAGTTCCTGCATGAGAAAAAAAAAAACACAGATAAAACTAAATCCCAAGTTCAAAAAGGACTACAGCCAACGTGAGATCATCTCCATTATTTTATAGGGAGGGAGAGCATGAACTTACTGAACAGTCAAGTCATCAACATTTGAAGGACAATTGCTGAACATAATGGAACGTTCAACAAGTTACACATTCTGTCTGACAGTATACTGGAGGCATAAAAATGTCAACTCATATAATATTGCTTGCTACAAATTTCTGAAAGTGACAGACATTTAGCTACATTATAGAAAATAACATTAACTGGCAATCTGTAGTTTACATACACTTCAATAAATTTTAGAAGGAAGCAAAAAACATAGTCTTGAAATATACACTTAAAAGTAAGTGGGCTAGGAGTGTAGCTTACTAACAGATTTGTCATAGTTGAAAAGTGATAATCAGTGAAAGAGGTGGACATGTTTTTCTGAGATAAAGAGCTGAGAGACTTAAATATCAGTTACAAAGTACGATCAAACACGAAAAATTCATCATCTGATAATTAGAGAATACATATTCTTTGTGAATACATGCAAAATATGTATAAAATCATCTACTGCATGGTCTCAAAACAATTTTCCACAAATGTAGATAATTGAAGACCACTTTTTTTCCACAAAGCAAAACCATTATAAATAGATAACAAAGAAAACACGCATCTCTAAAATATTTTAAATTAAATGACATATGTATAATTCATAGATTATAAAAGAAATCAAAATGGAAACAAAATTGGCTTATGCCAACGTTGGCTACAGAAATAGACAAAATGTAAAGAAAAAGCAATATGAAAAAGAAAAGTTAATTAAAGATAAAACACATTAAAAGATAATAAGCAAAAAATATTATTGTCATCTATAGTTATGATTATGACCAAGAATGAGTGGATGATTACTTTAAAATTAAAAAAGACCACACTAGCACAAAGGAAATAGAAAAATTAAACGCCTAATAACTTATAAATATATTAAAATAAAATGAAACTCTTCCTCTTCTAAAAGTCTTCAGGTGATTATACTCAAATATTCACACACTTATTATTCTCACACTTTCTTTTTTATTAGTGTATGGTACATGGTGTTTACATACATCATGAAGCATTGGTATTTGAACATAAAACATTTTATTTCTTTTTACTTTCTTTTCTCTGTCCTCTCTCCCTTTGCCCTCCAACTCTGAATCTACTTCCTGTGTGCATACAGTCTGTCTCCGTTTCCTGTTTGCTCTTTAAGTTACTAAACTTTGGGTCTCTCAGATAAGAAAAATCTTGTGACATTTAAGCCTGTGTGTCTGATTTACTACACTTAATATTATAATGTAAAGATGCATTTATTTTCCTAAAAATGACTCAAATCTCTCTTATGAAAGAGTAACACTCCATTGTATATTAATACTGCACACTTTCTATATTGATTCAATAACCACTAAAATCCAAAAGATTTTCAGTAACTACTTTGAAAACCTGTAGCTCAATAAATTTGCAAATTTAGAAGAAATGGATTTCTAGACACATATAAATTACCCAAGTTGAACTAAGAAGATATAAAGACCTTGAACAGTCCAATAATGGCAACTAAATTGAGACAGTAATTTAAAAAATGTAGTTAGGACTCAAGGGCTTGCTTCTGAAATCCACAAAATCTTCAGGGAATATCTAATGGCAATACTCCTGAAACCCTTTAATGAAATTGAAAGGGAAGGAGTACTTCAAAACTCATATTTATATGTTACCATTATCTTGATTCCAAAGCCAGACAAGGATTCAAATAAAAAACAAAAACCACAGGTCAATCTCTTCAATGAACATGGATTCAAAAATCTTCAACCAGATACTAGCAAACAGAATGCAAAAGTTCATTATGAAGATCATACATCATGACCAACTAGGTTTTATTCCAGGAATGCAAGACAGTTAAACCTATGAAAATGAATACATTTAATACATCGCATAAGTAAAATCAAACACAACAATAACATTTTCATCTCAACAGATGCAGAGAAAGTATTTGACAACACACAATACCTATTTATTAAGAAAAATTCTTGAAGAAAACAAGTACAGAATGACCTTATATCAATCTGATAAAGCCATTTTTGGCAATCTACTGTGAAAAGCATATTAAGTGGAGAAAAGCTAAAAATTTCCTCTAAAATCAAGAATATGGCAATAATATCCACTGTTACCATTCTGTTCAATGTAATCTTTGAAACTTAAGCCAGAGCTATCGGGCATGAAAAACAGATAGAAGGGATGCTTACAAAAAAAGAAGGACTCTAGCTATCATTTTTCACAGATGACATGATTTATATAGAGTAACCCACACTTCTACCAAAATGCTTCTAGAACTAATAAACAAATTCACCAAGGTAGCAGGATACAAAATCAATGCATGAAAATCAATAATGTCAATGCATATCAATCATGAGCTCACTGAGAAAGAAACAAGGAAAACAATAACTTTCCAAATAGTCACATGAAAAATTTAAATCAAATTGGATCAACGACCTAAATGCTAAAACAGAAGCACTTATTCTGCTGGAAGATAAAATGTGTAGCACTGTGAAAGCATAGATATAGGTAAAAATTTTCTGAATAGTGCCCTAATTGCATAAGATAAAAGATCACTCACTAATCAACAAATGGTGCTAATATCAAATTAAAAACTTCTGCACAGCAGACAACACAACCAATAGCACACAGAGCCTACAGAATGGGAAAATAATTTTGTCCCCCTTCTCTGTCAGAAGACTAAGATCTAAAATACAGAAAGAAATAAAAAAAAGCCCCTAAAATAAAATAGCCAACAAAATATTGTCAATTAAAATGAATAGACACTTCTCAGAAGAATGAATGACTAATAGGTATATAATGAACACTAATTCTTTGCTAAATTGATCATTAACATTTTGAATCACTGCTTAGATTCCCTGGTTTTTTGTTTTTATCTTCTTTAACTTTACTGAACAATTTGTTTATTAAGTTTATTACTCACTTAATTAAATCATTTTTTATTTCATAGAGTTTTTTTGTTTTCTTCTTTTATCACTTCATATAATACAGTCATTTAGTTTGGTTTTACCCCATAGATGTCCCTTGAATCTGCTTTGGGGTAGTTAGGAGTTTATGGGTGCATTTTGTTGCCTTTTCTCATGTTTCTATTAGTGTGTGTGTGTGTGTGTGTGTGTGTGTGTGAGTGTGTGCACGCACATATATACATATGTGTCTACACTGAGGGCTGCGAATTGAAGAGCTAAGACTGTTGCTATTATGGAGATCTCTTTAGTTAGTATCTGCTTTCTATTAAAGTGGTACTAGTTTTGTTTCCTTCTTGGCATATACCCTACTTCTTATCTACTCAGTTTGATAGGATTGGACCCAGTCCCCTGTGTTACAAGGAGAGAATTCCTATGGGTTATAGCAACACAACAGAGTTCATTGTACATGAACATTACAACTTGTTTCAATATTTTCAAACTTTTATTAATGTTCCTTACTGACTCTGCTATACTGTTGCTGAAAGACTGGGAAGTGAAGGGATGGACAAAGGAAAAAGACAGAGAAAATAAAAAGGTAAAGTCCATATAAAGAAAGAGAAATATAAAAATATATTAATAGATTAAAATCAGATAGGAGGTTATCCTCTGTTGGAATTATTTTTACAGTTGAGATTAAGGGCTACTGGCTACTGTTGATGGAATTTGAGACAATATTTGTAGGTGCAGGGGGAGCAATTTAAAGAAGGGAATTGTAATTAAAGATTGAGGTTGCCTGTAATCTCAGCATTTAGGAGGCTGAGGCAGAAAGATCTCTGAGTTTGAGGCCAGCCTGGGCTACAAAATCAGTTCAAGACCAGCCTGAACTGCATAGTGAAACCCTGTCTCAAAAAAAAAAGAGGAAAGCTGAGAGATTGGAAGAAGCTGTTATTTATGTGATAATTATGACTGGTTTATCTGTGTATAATGTTGGTAAGGGTTATCCAGACATGTCCATGAAAGTACTATTTAACTTTGAGCACTGGTTAATTCTCTCTCTCTCTCTCTCTCTCTCTCTCTCTTTCTCTTTCACTCTCTCTCTGTCTGTTTCTCTCTCTCAATAAAGATAAAGATAAAGCTAGATATAGAAATAGATGATATACATATAGATGTAGGTATAGACATCAGATAAGGGAAGAGAAGAAATATAAGAAAGTTAAGGAATTACAAAAGAGAAAAAAAGAAAAGAGAGGGAGAAAAGGAGAAAAAGGAGAGAAAAATGAAGGAAAAAGTCAATAACCAAAGAGCTCCTCAAGCACTTGCAAAAGCACAAAATCAAAGTATCTTCACAGTCCCATTTATATTGTAGTCTGAGTTCAACTGCAGGTCTCCAAGCTGCTTTTTCCCTACTTCTGTAGTTTGGCTACTTCCCTGCCTTAGAGCAAGCAGTGCTCTGGGCACTAACTGTAGACTCAGTGTTTGTCCGAAGATCTGACCATTTCAGTGAATGGGGGAGGGGTATCGTGATTGTCACAACAGCTGCTTCTCCAGTGATTTCTACCACAGCTCTCTCACTCCCCATTGCTTTCTTCGCAGGGTAAATCCTGAGGTCACTTTTGTGTTTTCCCTCCACTAGCTTTCCACCTAGTATCTCATGGGACACCCTCTGATCCGGGTGTCACTCTCTATCCTTCTGCCCATGGTCTTTTCAGTCACTTTCCTCATAGCATTTCTACCTTCAGCAGTCCTTGCCATGTCGTGTTCGGATCTCCCTTTTGGGTACCTGCCACTAGGCAAAGGCACTGCACAAATGTCACATAAACACAACATTCTCAGTGTGTAGGGAAGGAATGAGAATTATTTCTGTGTCAGTCTGCCCTCTTTTTTCTCCAGGCTCCCAACACTCCTGGATGCTACTTGTTTATGCAGCCTCTAGGTCGCTGTGCTCTCAGTTCTCAGATTGGGGTTCCTGATCCGAATGACATGCTTGTTTTAAATTTCCAAGGGGTCACCAGTGTCCTCTCATACATGACTCTCTTGCTTTCATTTGCTCTGAAGCCATAATTTGCGAACATCTCACTTCCTGTGTCTATTTTCCCAGGAGAGTGGTTGAGAGCCTATTCAATCAGCCAGGATGCTACTGAATTGCCAGCTACCACCTAGGGTAGCCCAGTCTTCTCCCAGTGTGGCACATTTGTCACCTGTGTATAGGGGGTGCCACAATCCAGGAGCAGTCTGGTTTCCCTTTCTAAGCCCACCTAATACTCTATTTTGAACTACCGAGTTTCTCCTTTGGTTTACTTTCTCATAGCTAGTTTTCCCTGTAGCCCCACTTCAGCGTGCTTGCTTTCCTCAAGTACAAAATTTGGGGTCTCCTTCCTATGCTGTCAATACTTATTCAGCCATGATGAGCTTCCAGACTTTCTAATTAAAGCTAAGCAAATATTGCTGTTTTTTTCTGGCCTCAATACAAAAGTGAGTAGAGAAAGCAGGCTCAAAAAGATTTTTTTACAAACATACTTCAAAGATAATTGTTTCTAACTGAAAAACTTAATGACAATTTTCTACTTTGGTGTTGAGTTTTATTTATATCTTGATCTGCTGAATTTTATTTACCTATTTATTTATCTCTGTGATGTTGGGGATAGATCATGGCAAATTTTTGAGCTCACAGAATTCATTGCTTCAAGTAAATTTCCAACAATTTATTTTAAAATTAAACTTCGCACTGCAAAAGTGAAGAAACACGTAAGATAAAACTGGATCACAATTTGAGAACCAAAACAGCGTCAGTTCTATTAGTTGACTGGATAGCTTTTATGTATTCCCTGAGCACATTAGCATTTACTCAAATCATTGCTTCTTTGGGAGAAAAAAGTGACCTCATGCTTCTGACCAATTGTCTTAAATATGAACTTTTAAAAAAAAGACATCCAGTCCCTTCATGATCATTGAAACCTTCTGGATTCTCAGCCTCCAACTCCCTAGGTTTATATATCTGTCTCATTATAATAATCTATAACTACAAAAAATATAATTATTTAAGATTGGTTCTGACTCAACCAATTAACAACAAAATATGACTTAAAAGCATATCTCTCCTAAATGTTTCCTTAAAGCACTGTCACCTGAAGCGTAGTTCCCAAACCAGTAGCATCAGTATCATCTGGGAATTTGTAAGAAATGTTAATTCCAGCACTGCATTCAAGAAACTCTGAGGTAGAGCCTAGCAATCTGGGTCTTAGGTCCTCTGAATGATTCAGATGAAAACTCAAGTTTGAGAATTGGTGGCCTTAAAAAAAAGTCTACTCCACACAGAAACTACTGCAGTTTATCAAGGAATTTTTATAACCTATAGATTGTCAACCAATATTATTTTATATGCCTGAATTTATCTCTCATTTTAGGAATTTTTAGTCTGTCACTTCATGTGAGTAGATATTTGCATGCCTCCAGCAAACTGTCATATTGAAAAGATGTAGCTTTTTGAACTTCTCATCATTAGCAACTCTCCTCCAAATGCCAATGACTTGGCAATGAGGAACACCTAGATGTCCCATTCCAGGTATTAAAGTGCTAATACCCAAGTCTCACTGGCAGTAATTCTAATTGAAGAAATCTGTGACAAAGTCTTGGTAGAATAATTTTCTGGACACCCCCTACAACACAGTACACACACACACACACACACACACACACACACACACACACACATCTCTTTCTACAAATAAGCAGGGTTAAATACCACTGTTCTTTAAAACTATTGCTATTTAAAGGTTACATCATCCAAATGAATTTCCAATCAGTGATCTCTGAGGAATAGATTTGTACATTTCTTGTGCTGAACTTCTGCATCATGACCTACTCCTTCTTCATTTTTCTACAGTTATTAGGGACTAACATGGAAGAATGGACAATTAGGAACATAAAACTCCAAATGACCAAGTTTCATTTTTCTACCTTTTGTAAATGAGTCTGCACTCCAGGGAAACCATCAGACATGCATCATCACTACAGGACAGAATGGTGTTGGCACAGAGACTGTGGAAGACTAGGAATCAAATCAAGAATAATGTATTCCTGGAAGAGTTTAAATAGAGGATTGTGTTCACTGTTCCGTGCATGACAAGTTTTCCTGCTGATAAAAACAGCCCACTCTTGGGATAACCTCTAGAAAGTCTTCTATATTTCCAGGCAAAGTGTTCCATCATGCCAAATACTACCCCATTCTTCGCTTCAAAGTGCTCTGAAATTTCCACAGGAGCAGACCTTTCCAACACAGAAGTCTGTCCTTTATCACTTCCCTCTCTCCAGGGCACATAATTGCATGCTGAGGAGGCAATAGCCATACTGTGAGAATATAGTGCCAAATAGATATTCACAGCCATGGCCATGTTCAGAAATCATTTGGAAACATATTTTGCCAATGCTTTTGTCCTACTTAATGATAGACTCTTGATACAGTCTAATTCTCAGAGAACCAAATCCATGCCACTTCTTACTCCTGCTAGTTCACCCATCACCTTATTTCCACCTTTAGTGTTTGTTAATGTTTAAAAAATCACAGTCCTGAGAAAACGATGTTAGTTTTTAATGTAGAAGTGTATGTAGCTTTATATCCATACTGCAAAGAAAAATGCAAAACATTTTTTCACATATGGAGACACAAATTTTATTAAAACTTGATGTGATAGGTTGAGTCATGTGTCAAAGTTGTATGATTGAAGACCTATCTCCCAAAATCCTACAATGTAACTATCTTTGGAAATAGGACTAAAAGAGGTAATTAACGTTAAATAAGGTTGGGGGGGTTAGGTCTAATCTGATAAATATTCTTATAAGATGAGCCTAGAAGACAGACACACAGAAGGAGTTCATGTGAAAACAGGGTAGACAGACATCTACAAACCAGAGTCCTCAGAAGAAGAAATGTGCTGATCTTGGACCACTGGCTCCCAGAATTGTGAGCAAATAGATTTATTCCTTAAATCACCATATCTGAGGAATATTGTTATAACAGTATTTGCAAACTAACACTCTAGCCTCTCCATGACCATATTTCCTCATCTCTTAGAGTCACCTTCTCCTTCCTAAGGATACATTCCTCTGTCTCCTTAATGCTATGATTTAACCAGTATATGATATGGGATTTTTTTTGCAATGCAATTTTCTGTCATCTGAAAGAGAAATATTTTTCTTTTCTCATAAAATCCTTTGTTTCTAGGGTGACAGAGAAGAGAGAAAAATAAGTAACTTTGAATTCAAGAAGGAATAGGACAAAGACAAAACTTAAAAGTAAGAGATGGAGTGAAGTAAGAAGAAAGGTGGCAAAGAGTTACCAGAGAAAAATAGAAGTAAATGTACAGCAGATTGGCTTTAATAAATAAGAAGGCATGTATCAAAAGATTCAAGATTACAATAAGAGATCCCAGCATGGGTGTGAAGTAAGGAAATGTTTCTTTATAAATCAAGTATGTGACTGACCATACCTAGTGTATTCATCAAATCCAGGTCAAAAGCCACAAAAATCAATAAGTTTTTGAGTATCCATACAGGGAACACACTACCAATATGCTACATTTGCAAGAAATCTTTCAGCAAAAGGAGAGCATATTCTGAAAGATGATGAAGGAAATGACACTCGGTAAAAGGAAGCAGAGTGAAGAAAGGCTCTGATGGTGGCTCTCACTCACATTTAGGTCATTTGCCTGGCCATCCTCTACACTGGATGCAGCCAGCCTCAGGCTGTGTGACTGATGGCCTTGCAATGACAACAACAACTCCCCAAAGAGGTTTCTCATTTTCATTCCATTTCACTTGTCCCAACCAGTAAACCAGTAATCTCCTCAAGTCACTTCTGCTAAATATGTCACCTTAACTTACACCCACTATAACTTTCAAAGGTGTCTCATTATTAAGTGTAGAGACAGTGGTAGAACTAGACTGCTGTGAGAAAATGGGGGAGAGATTGGGAGGTCCAGGTAAATGAAAGGTTACCAAGTAGAAACTTCTACTACTTCTTCATTGACAGATGAAATATTTCTTAAGAATCTGAATTATATTGAACACAAATTGTTTATAGGGAATGAGAAATGGATCAGTAATTGAAGAAAGTGAATAAAAGATAGTCTGTTTTTTTAAAGATAGGACAAACTATACCATGCTTATATGGCACTGGGAATTATTTACTCTGGAAACTAAATATATATGATACGGAAAGCATAGGGAAAATTGCTTGAGCATCAATATTATTGAGTAATGGATAGAAAATGGGTCTAGAGCACAAATGGATGACTTAAATATTAACCAGAAAAAAAATTGGATAGATATTCATGGATCTGGAATGTTTGAAAACATGTGGCCTTGGGAAATTTTGGATACTCTTTTCTGTTTCCTCAGTGAAATCAGATGTAAATTTATCAGTTTAGAGAAGTGATGATGGTGGTTTTTGAAACTTGAAGAGATACAAGATATATATGCAAAATAGTTGTTTGCTTTTGGAATTTCTTCCTTCACTTCATCTGGGTCCCACAGACAAAGGATTTATATCTAGAACATATAAAGAATTGAAAAACATCAGGGTGCCCCCCCAACTTTAAAGACCCAATTAAAAAATGGGCATCTGGGATGAATATATTCTTCTCAGATGAAGAAATACAAACAGTAAATAAATAATATAGAAAATGTTCAACATCACTGGTGATTCAAGAGATGCAAATTAAAACAACATTGAGATTCCATCTCACCCCAGAAAGAATGACTATCTTCAAGAAACCAACCAGTAACAAATGCTGTAGTGGTTGTGGGTGAAAAGGAACCCTTCTCCATTGCTGGTGGGAGTATAGACTGGTGCAATCTCTGTGGAAATCAATGTGGAGAGTCCTTAAAAAACTAAGATTAGAGTTTCCATTTGACCTGGCTGTTCCTTTTCTGGGTATCTTCCTAGAAAAATTAAAAACATTATACCACAGTGATATATGTGCAACAATGTTTATAGCAGCACAATTTGCAGTAGCTAAATCTTAGAAACAACACAAATAGCCATCGACTGAGGAATGAATTTTTTAAAAACATGGGAGTTTTTTCAATATAATGGAGTATTACTCAGGCACAAAGAAGGACAAACTTGAGACTTTTGTAGGTAAATGGATGCAATTTGAAACCATACTCATAAGTGAAATAAATCAGATCCATATGTGTAAACATAATATTGTCACACTAACATGAGAAGCTGAACAAGTAAATAAGACTCAAAATGTACAATAGATACTGCGAATTTTGAAGAAACTGTTCAAAAGAAAAGAGAAAGTGATAGGGGAAGGGAAAAGGTAAGAAGAGAAAAGGGAAAAATATATACACATGATAATTCAGATAGTTATACAGCTAGTTTTTCTAAGTTCATTGAAAAGAAAGATTTGTGCTACTTTTGTTTGGACAATATTTCATGCCTTTATCTTGTACTCTGAGTAACTACTATGAAGATAAGAGTACACAATGTATTAATTATTGTTACTCTCCTATTAGCCTGATTTGAAACTCTTATTTTATTTCTATTTTTCTTCTTTTCTTTAAAATAAAAAGTAAAATAAAATAAAAAATATTTGTTTGTGAGAGTAAAAGAGAAAAAGGACTAGGAAAAAAGACGAGGATAGGTAGGCAGAATTAAAATTCACCTGAGGTTAGTGATCCTGAGCTTCAGTTGAGGCCAGAGTAGTTGTGTGTTTTTTTCTCAACCTGTATCAGCAACCATGGGTGCAGACCTGGAGTAAGTGCTAACTTGAACAAAATGTCCTCCAAAGAGTTGTCCATGTAACTTTTTTTTTCTTTTGTAGCACTGGGGACAGAACTCAGGTCTTGAGGTCTTGAAATGTTACAAACCATCTTTTTTTTTTTTTGTAGATAGGATCTCACTAAGTCACTAAGTTGCCCTGGTTGGGCTGTACTTTATGATCCTCCTGCCTCCGCCTCCCAGAGTGCTGGATTACAGGCATGCACTGCACTGTATGATAAAACTAAAGGATCAATAAATAAAACAGTAAAATAAAGGATAGATGGTAGGAGACTAAAGTATAGACTGGAAATGGGAAAGGGGATCAAAAGGTGGGAGAAATTGCCAGAGCAGAGTATAAAGGCATCAAAAATGATCTAGGCATAGTACTCACATGTATCAATTTCCCAAAACTACTATGTATTGCAAAAATACATTAATAAAATTTTTAAATATTAAAAAAAGAATTTAAATTATAGAAATACAGCAATATAGCATTCCTATTTCTTATACTTATGTCTTTTTGGCTTTTTAATTCATGGGAAGTAAAATGTATTTTTAAAACCAAAAAACTGCTTTTATAATTTTTAATTTTTATTAGGGAATATTATATACAATAATGAATTTTATTTTGATATATTCATGCATGCATATAGCATACTTCGATCATTATAACCCACCATCATCCTCTTTGCCCTTCCCTCATGTTTCTTACTTCCTTCTCTAATAGTTTTTTTCCTACCCTTCACTCTGTCTCTCTGTCTCTCTCATTCCACATATGAGAGAAGACCTGATTTTTCTCTTTTTGAGTCTGGCTTATTCCTCTTAACATTATAATCTGCAGTATCATCCATTTTTCTGCAAAGAGTATGATTTCACTCTTCTTTATGAATGAATACTACTCATATATATATATATGTATCACATTTTCTTTATTCAGAATGTCCAACACTTAAGCTGTTTCTATAGCTTAGCTGTTGCAAATTGTACCACAACATATTATGCAGGTATCTCTATAGTTCAATTTATGATTTAAAATACAATGAGTATTTAGATCTTAGATTTTATTACAATGAAAGAAATGTTGCCATTAATCCCCCTCAAAATACATTCTTTTCCTTTGAACTGAGTTTTGCCACTTTTAAAAGCAGTTCTGAAAGTCTTCTTTTGTGATTGTCTTTATTTGTGCTGTTTGGGCCACATCCAATTCCTGAATCCATTCAAAAGATTTACCTTTCATGGTTATTTTCCTTGTAGAGAAGAGCCAGAATTTGCAGTGGCAGATCTAGGGAATAAGTTGGTGAGGACGCACCATAATGTTTCAGTGAGCCTTCATTCTATCAGATTGCATAGGCAGCAGCATTCGCACTCATGAAAGAGGGCTTCTAGAACTGCTTCAAAACATGGCAAGAAGGATGGGGTAAGTGTATTTGAAGTAGGTGTGGGGGGCATTTAGTGACAGTTTAATGACAATTAATTTACTGAAATGATTTCACCATATATTTCTATCACACTTTTTATGCTAACTTGAATTCCTTCAGCAATATCCTGATGCTTAGATTTTTGAAACACTTTCATACTGATTTCCATGGTGGCTCCAGTCATCTACATTCCCACCAAGAGTGTAGAAGTATTCCTTTTGTCCTTCCATCCTCACCAGAATTTACTGTCTTTTGTATTCTTGATAGCAATTCTAACTGGGATGTGATAAAATACCAGTGCTGCTTTGATTTGCATTTCCCTGCTCATAAAGATTTTGAATATTTTTACATACACTTATTGACCATTTATATTTCTTTTTTAAGAAGAGTCTGTTCAATTCATTCGAATACTGATTGTTTGCATTATCTGATTTTTTTAGTGTTATGTTTTTAAAATTCTTTATGTATTGAGGATATTAATCCTCTGTTGAAAAAGTAGCTGGCAAACAATCTCACCCATTTTGTAAGCTGTTTCTTCATTTTCTTCATTGTTTCCTTTGCTGATTCCATTTGTCAATTCTTGCTATTATTTCCTGTGCTATTCGAGTTCTATTCAGGAAGCCTTTGGCTACTTTATAGATTAGTGCATTTATAAATAGGGTATCACTAGCACTATTCCCGGGATACTCAGATTATAATTTTCTACAAATGGAATTTCTACAAGACTGACTTCTAGCTAATCATACATTCTTCCTATTTCATTTTTAAGAATTTTATGTCACTCTTCAAGTTTAACAGAAAAAAATCTTGCTTGAGTTACAAAACAGGTACACAATGTTTTTTCTTTTGCTTCATTTTGTTGTTAATTTATTTTTTCAATTAGGTCTGTTGCCTATTGTATTAGTTACTTCCCTATTGCTGGGCACAATATCTAACATTCACAATTTAAAGAAGGAGAAGTTTAATTTGCTCTGGATTTAATTTGAGGTTTACTTCTTCTCCAGTCTGTGTCTGGCTGGCTCCAGAGCAGAAGTATCATGGTGGAAGGTTGTGGAAGGGCAAAGCCATTCAGTTTTATGGCAGCTAGGAACCAGAGCATGGGAATAGTAACGAAATAAAAGGGACAAGGGTCCAAACATAAACTCCAAAACCACACCTTCATGACCCAACCAAACATACCTAGCAATGTGTTGCACTAATCTCTAGAATGTATCCCAAGGTCAGTCAAGTTAAAACTTAATTGTCAGAACTCACTTTTTTTGTCCACTCATTACCTAAATGCATTTTGTTAATCCAAGTTTAATCTCCAAATAAAGATAATAGCAAGCTCATAATTCTGCCCAACATAATACCAATCTCCCAGGTACAACTGGAAATGAAGTAATATTGTTCCCGAACTCTAATCCATTCCAACATTTCCTCTCTAACTCATGGTCAATTTTCAGTTGTGAATCTCCATAAAATCAAAAACAAGTCACATAAATCCAAGGTACAATGACTCAAGGTACAATGACAACATTCCCATTCCAAAAGGGATGAGGAAGAAAGGAAAAGCAAAGAAATCGGCTAAAACCAGGTTGAAACGCAACAAGGCAAATGTTAAGTTCTGTAGCTCCATGTCTGACATTTGGGGCACATGGGAATAAAATGTGAGTTCCTGGGGGCTTTAGCAAACCACCCCTAAATCCTTGATGGTTGCAGTCCACATGCCTCTCTCTTGGGCTGTTTCCTCTCATAGCTGAAGGTTTCATAAGCAAGTATTAAATGTTCCTGACATTTTCACCTTCCTGGGATCACCACCGCAACTTTGGCTTCATTTCCAAAGCTTCATATTCTGTCCTCTCAGTGGCTTTTTGTGTGGCCTTCAAGGCCTTGCTTTGAAATCTGCATGGAAGCCTCTCTGGTCCTGCAATTCTTTCATTCTGCATGCTAGTAAAACCAGAACCATGTGAATAATGCCATGGTATGCTGTCAGTGGAAGCACAAGCCAGGTTTGCTGGGCCCATGATTGCCACTACCTTCATGGGGAGCAGGTCCTGAGAGAAGACAATGGGAGATTATGAAGAAATAAGACACATAAGAGGAAAGCTGGGACTGGGTAGGACCTGACTTCTCTGATGGAGAGGCAATGACAACATCCTAACCCTGACATCTTTATTTATACAAAGTTTAAAAAATAAAAAAAAGGAAAAAGCACAATGAGGTCAAGAGTGCAAGGTTTCAGTGTTCTGCTGAGAACACTGATAGTCAAAAAACTGTCAGAGCTATCTTTGCAATAATTAACAAAGAAGAAAACCAAGGCTAGATACCTGTTGATATGCAACTGCACATGTTGAAACAAATCCCAGGAAATCAGTTCTTCAGACATACCTTCTTGAGTTGAAGTCCCATGGACCCTATTTTCCAATGAAGGTTGACACTTTTGCATCCTCGAGCCAGTGGTACATGGAGTCTTGCTGATTCCTGAGATGCCCTCAAAGTATCTTTCTTCTTGTCTCTGTACAAAGTACTTGATTTCATTTAATGGTCCTATCTCCAGCATGCACACCTCCTTTGATCCTAACTTTAAACATAGTTCCTTTTCAGCCAAAATATAAGTTTTTCAAATTTTTCTGCTCTATCTTTTTGCCCCCTAATTCTCAATATAAATCTAGCCAAAAGCAACCAGCAATATCCATGGCTGGGGATCTAGCTCAGTGGCCTAAGCGCCTGCCCGGCAAGCACAAGATCGTGAGTTCAATCCCTGGTGCCGCAAAAAATAAAAAAAATAAAAAAAAAAAAAAAAGCAACCAGCAGTATCCATGCCACATCTGGAATGTTAGGCTGGTTTAAAAATTCCTCAATCAAATTAATTAGTTCACCACTCTTAATCTCAGTCTACTTCATAAATGAAGCCAAAGTAAAACTGTCCTCCTTTTAAGTTGCAGGTGTCAGGGATTTTGTCCCAGTGATGAGAACAGTCACTAAATACCTATGCTAATTTACACTCCCACCAACAGCATATAAGATCTTCCTCTTATACTCATCCTTGTCAGAATCTGTTATCTTTCATCTTTTTAATAATCGCCATTTTAACTGGCATAAGATGGTATCTATTGTGGTTAATTATAATTTTCTTTCCCTAATGACTAGTGATACTGAACAGTCTTTCATGTATCTGTTGGTTATTTGTATTTTTCTGAAGAACTTCTATTCAGTTACTTTGCCTATTTTTCGATTGAGTCATTTATTTTCTGGTTACTGAATTTTGATTTACGTATATATGTGAAATATTAACTCCTTATTTGGTGTGTGATTAACAAATGAATCCTCAAAAACTAGACTGTGTCTTAAATTTGTTGACTGTTTCTTTTGCTGTGCAATGGAAAGTAATACCATTTTCTATTTTTACTTTTCTTGCCTATGCTTTTAGGTACATATTTAAAAAAAAATCTCTGATGCCGTTCTGGGAAAGGAAGAAGGTGCTGCTTGTTTGCTGCTAGGTAGGATCAAAGTTTGCATTCTCCATGTGGTCTCCATTGTCACCTGAGCTGGGAAGAATTTTCACTATTACTAGGTATAATTGAAAACTCAGGCTGATATTATTAACACCATACTGACATTGGAAGCAGAAGTGCTTTAGTATGACCCCTCCTTGGCAAACACTGACTCCTGATGGGATCACTTTGTTACTATTGAATGGTTATGAACCACCCTAGCAGGGAGGGGAAGAGATGCCTCATTACCACTGAGGTAAGGCTATAATTCTAACTTCTCCACAAGTTACAAACTGACACTAGGAGTAGGCATGGGCAGGGGAAAGATGTCTTATTATTGCCCTTCTGAGCTGAAAGTCCAGCTTCGCACAGTTTCCACTTGGTTTTCCCTGATACTCCTCCAGCAAGTAAACAGGGAGGTGATAGAACCTCATTACAGCCTGCAGTAGGTAGAAGTTCAGGTTCTAATCAGCCTTTCCTGGTGGAGAAGTGTATTAAGTCACAACTTCCACTCTCCCCACCATCATGTTTAACTGGAGTACAGCAGGGGATTTCTAAAATTTTTGTTTTGCTAGACTGCCCTTTCCTTGTCCTTTGGCTACAAACAACATTTTGCTGGGACATTTAAAAAAATCTGAATCCATTAGCATTTCTATGTTTTTGATCCCTCTAGTTTCCATCCTGAATATAGAACATGAGGGAAAAAGAAAACATCAGTACTTACTTCTGTGTCATTTCTCAGACCATGAAGACTCTAACCAGTCTGTCTTCTCTCTGACTTGTGTAGTCTTCTAATGTTTGGATTTTTTATTTAATATAGTGTCTGAATTTTTAGCTGGACACTATTTTGGTGGAGTAACAGGGGAAATTAAATCTATTTCATTATTCCTGCAGTAGCATTCCTGTTTCCATTTCAATAATGAGTAAAAATAATAAGCAAAAATAATAAGATCATATGAGTTATGCTTTTAAACTTTTACTAGAGAAATAAAAAAATTGTTAAGTGCTCTTGTATATAATGTATTGATATTATGAAAATATAAATCATCAGTAAATATATATTCAGTACATTCACCAGACACATTCCAAATGGAACTTCTTAAAATAAAACATTATTTTACTGTAAAGGACATATTCCTCATTGCATATTTGCAGAAATGACTGAGGAGGAGGATGGAAAAAGAAAGATCTTCCTGAGAGTGAAGCTGAATTCCAGAGAAAAGAAAAGATGGGAACCACTCTCAGGGAACTGAAATGTGCCTAATCAAAGAGGATTCCAAACCTTAGAGTAGAGACCTAGTAACATTTTGCAAATAGGCTCCAGAAGCTTCAGAACTGTCATGAAAAATATAAAATTCTACCTACCTTTCTTCCTCTTTTTTCAGTACTGGAGATTGAATCTAGGGCCTTCCCACTGAAATACATTACTATTCCTTTATTTTGAGACAAGGTCTTACTAAATTGCTAAATTGACCAGTCTAGGGTCAAAACCGCAATCAGCCTCATTTTCTCAGAATGCTGGGATAACAGGTATGAACCATCATGCCCAGTTCGTCCTTCCCCTCTTCAAAAGGAGGTATTTATTACATTATCCCATTTCTGCCCTATCACTATATTTTGACTATTTGGGGCAGGAACATCAGATCATGTATTGCCACATCAGAATAAAGGCCCTGAGATGCTATTTAGATTCAAGCCTGATGCTGTGATATGACAATGATTTTGGAAGTCTTCAGATATGGATGTATTACTGTTTTGTACATATGAACATATGAAAAGTACATGGTTCATTAGGGCTAAAAGGCAGATTATGTGCATTCCTTTTTTTTTTTTTTTTGTACTGGGACTCAAACTCAGGACCTTGTGCTTGCCAGGCAGGCACTTATGCCACTGAGCTATACCCATGGTTATGTGGTTGTGTGCATTGCATTCTTAACTTCAATTCTCTGCATTTCCCTCTATCCATCCCTTTAACTATAATCTGCAAATTTTGTACTCCTCTTACCAGATTTTCACTTTAATTTTGTCATCTGATTTTCTTTGAGTCTTTATATATAGGACTCATGCAAGAGTTTGAATTGTGTTTGTGCAATAAAATCTGTCTTGATGCCTCTGCTATCGTCATGAGAACATATCCTTGTCTGCACTGCCATGAGAAGACCACACCTTTCCCACTGGTCTAAAGAGTATGAAACATATGAAATAATGCATCTACCTCCACTATGAATCAACAAGATCCAGCAATTTAAGGAAATTTTCCTTTCAAGAAACTAGCTCCCCATGAATTGTATAGTAGGATTTCAAGGAATAGCCTTGCCTAATACTGAGTAGAGAGCTTAAGGTAAAAGAGTATTTTAATACATAAAACCAATGGAATCTGTGACAAATAGACTGATTTCCTTTTAGAATAAATGGGAGAATTTGAGGAGAACAACTATAAAGTCTACCCAATTCTTCATGGATGATCCCTCAGGCTAAACTCATCTATGCTAGGTTTCTTATATTCAAACACATTCCATGAACATCCTACATAGTTACTTTATATTTTAAAAACAACTAACTTTAGTAAACCATGTATATTTAATTTCCAGACATTCAATCTAACAACCCCCTTGCAAATTTTCTGTTTATAACAGCTGCATTTTACACATGTATAATCAATCACATTTCAACTTTGTAAGAAGATACTCATGGTCTATAAAAGATTGAGGATATCAAGTCTTATATGCAGCTACTATGCTGGACTTCCTTTATGTTTACAGCCAACCAGTCAGCCTTCTAAATGAATAAAGAATGTGCTGACTCACTCTTTGTATTTATAACATTTCCTCTAGTAATGAA
The DNA here is from genome assembly GCA_004365215.1 of Cuniculus paca. Lineage (NCBI taxonomy): Eukaryota > Metazoa > Chordata > Mammalia > Rodentia > Cuniculidae > Cuniculus > Cuniculus paca. The sequence goes on from RJWT010000455.1 coordinate 55,606, forward strand.
CATGCACCGTCACACAAAATACATAAAAATTAAATGTATGGGCTAAATTATATATACATACCAGGAAATGGTTATAGTTTATTTTGATAGCAGTAAGTATGGACACCAGTGGAACTATTTCAGTGACTTATTTGTGGTGCTTATCTTTTTGTGAGATATATTTGCTGATTGCATGTGTGTGTTTTCAAATGCATTTTGGTTATTCTACTTGAACATATTGTGAAAAAATTGAAGAATGAGTCAGTGCTTCTCTATCTTTGATTCTTTGTAATATAAACTATCTTTAATGAAACCAGACCTAGAATTCCCCAAGAGAAAGTTAGAGATAAAATTTTACTATGTTGGGCTGGGGATGTAGCTCAATGGTGCAGCACCTGCCTGGCAAGTACAAGGCCCTTAGTTCGATTCCCAGTAACAAAAAAGAAAATAGAAGAAAAAAAAAAGCCCCTTCAAAAAAATCTTACCATGTTACAAATTTGGCAAGCTTCAGGAATTGTTTTGGCCTTTTCTCTTTAGTTAGGGTAACTGTAGGTCAGGACAGTTCCTTTAATAGCTACAATAATCAAATCTTGAAATATCAGTGACTTAGCCCAGTAAACATTAATTTTTCTCTTAAATTATTGTCTGATAAAGTTCTCAAAACTCTTTTTGGCAGATTTTTCTTCAGAAAATAACTTAGGAGTCTAGGCTACTTATATTTTGCATAACCCTAAATTCATCTCTTCCAATAGTATATACAAAAGATCACAAGCATGGAGAATATTTACTTATCTTAACTACTTCTGACCTCAACACATTACTTTCACTCACTAAAATTCAAGTAAGAACTATCATATAGTTTCAATCTAATTATAGACAGTCTTCAATTTATGATAGGTTATACCCTAATAACATTCATTGCAAGGTAAAAGTATTGTATGTTGAGAATGCATTAAATATACCTAAACTACGCTTGAGTAAGCAAAATACAGTCGTGACTGTATGGCTGACTAGAAACTTCAGTTACTGTCACAACTCACCATTGAAAGAATATCATACTTGTAATGGTTGATACATTGTGTCAACTTGAGAAGTTTAATGAAGCAACTCAGCAGGGGGCCAAGAATGTGTGAGTGCTACATTCACCCTCAGGGGTGGTAGTCTGATTACAATTTAAGGGAGGAAAACAGGCTTGCTCTCCCCCTCTTGCTCTTTCTGCTTTTGCTATCTTCTGCTGCCTTACACTGTTGGCACTGTGCCATGCCACCATGCCTTGGAGCCATCTGATTACGAACTGAAACCTCCACAAACTGTAACCTAAGTAAACATTTCCTTCCTTAATTTGGAGTGTCAGGTATTTTGTCTCAGCAATGCGAGAAAAGTCACCAAGACAATACTGCATATGGTTAATCCAGGAAAAGATAAAAAATTAAAATTTGATGTATGGCCTCACTAAATTCACATTGTATCCACATCAAAAAAAATAAGTCAAACTACCAGAAATTGAAAATCATCTGCACACAGAAACCTTAAAAATTGTCTTCTTGTATATACAACGTGGGAAAAATGCTATGTAACCAACATACCAGCATTTCAGTGACTTGATACAGGAGATATTTATTTCTTATTGACACAAATTTCACATAACAGGGAGTAAGCCTGTCTGCAATTGCTTCAGGGTCTAGACTTATGAAGGATTCTCTTTACTCAACATTTAGTTTTGAAAGTTGCTTTGCATGTATTCATCTAGCAGAGGAGAGAAGTGAGAGATCAGAAAAGCTACTCCACTTCTTAAGAACACAGAAATAGCACACAGTTCTACTTATGTGATGTTTGCATGAAGTAGTCGTGTGATACCACCTAGGCATGAGGAAAAGGAGGGAAGAACTAAAAACATATTTCCCAATCAGAAGCAACCTGCCTGGAACTATGGTATGAGTCAATTTGTGATGGGCAACTACTTTTGTGAAAGATCATCATTTATCAACAACCTAAATAGGATGTGCTCTTTAATTCAGTATTCCAAATTTTGATAATTTATACCAAAGTACTGCAAGTTTCCACAAATATAGATACATTATGGTGCTATTCATAAATACTGGTGCTATTCACATCTTCTTACTCTCTGACAAGATTGCAAAAAGTCCTATAAAACGATGGAGTTTTTCAGGTAGTCCTTCTTCCCAGCACCATCACCGACCTTTCAGAGAGATAGCTCTTTGATGAATCAACTGGTTGTAGCACTTCTTTATTAGATTTATTGCAATTCTTTGATCATTTATAGTTTCATTCCCTGCAGCTCATTGATAATCATGTCACCCCACATAAACCAGACCCCAGAAAATCCAGTTGCTGAAGCATTTGAGTGATAAGTCAAATGTTCTTCTTTACAACATTATTTATAGTAGCAAAGTTTTAAAATGATTGAAATTTTTAAGAAAAAGGACATTAAGAATTGAATGTTATATCTATTAGATGTAACTTACTCTAAGCATTTAAAATGATGCTATCTCAGAAGAGCATTTAGAAGTATAGAAAGTGTATATTCTACAACCCTAGGTTTTATGAAATATATATTCTATAAGCCTAAGTCTTATGACAGATAAAATGTTTATATACTGAAAATTGTACAAATAAAGATGATTGAGAAGAGCAAAAACCAATTCAAGTAAATTAAATTCATATGGGGCCGGCCCTGGTGGCGCACGCCTATAATCCCAGCACTCAGGAGGCTGAGATAGGTGAATCGTTGTGAGTTTGAGACTAGCCTGGGCTACAAAGTGAACTCAAGGTCAGCCTGAATGGCATAGCGAGACCCTGTCTCAAAAAGACAAGGGCTGGGGATTTAGCTCAGCTGCCTAAGTGCCTGCCTAGCAAGCGTGATGTTGTGAGTTTGATCCCTGGTGCCACACACACAAAAAAAATTAAATTCATATGTAGAAAACTAATTATATCATTACATAATTAAAATTAGTAACGATGTCTTCTTTTTGCTTTGACACTTTCAAATTTCTTTATGATTTTATAAGTAAACATTCACATATGCATACACAGAAACATAGAGCAAGTTGATAAGAGAAAAACTGACACTAAACAGAAATTTTAAAGTCTTCCTTAACCCTTGTAGCTATAAAATATTTATGATGTTCTACCCTTAGGATATAAGTGGGTATCATTTTATGCATGCCTTTGTTATTCAAAAAGAAAATAAGAAATTGTCAGACTCTTAGAAACAGAAAAGATAATCTCTGTCCTTTTTATATTTTCCCCTCTTCTCTCCTTTTGAAAAGCTAAAATGAAAAAAGATTTGCAAAAAACAAAATAAAACAATTCAGACATTTGAGAAAATAAACAAACAGCTATTGTCCTGATTCTGCACTTATGTGTATAAACAAATCCATCACAGTTTCAGCAAATTCTTGCCAGACTAAGAAAATATATCAAGAGGGTATGGAGAGGCTGCACATATCCTACTAAACCCCATAGCGCAAGGTAGAATTTCCCCAAGTTAGAAGCAAAGTACAACATGCTGATTACACACCCTGTTGTCTACAAAGAGATCCAAGCATGAGATGCTGTTGGATCTTTTCATTGTTGTTGTAGGACAACACCACATAGCAAACACACTGTAGCAAACCATAGACAGACAAGAATCTGAGTGGGACATAATCCTAAAGAAATCAGTGATATTAATGGAAGGACAAAGCTGACCTTTCAGTAGCGAACACTCCATGACAACAAGATCAACAATGAGCTTCTCTAAAAACTGGAAAGATTTCTATCTTCAATTTATGTTTCCCTTCCTCCTTTCACCATCAAATGACTGCTCTAAGAAAAACTCACCTCACTCAAAGATGATCAATAAAATAAAGAAACAAATAGAAGATGAATGGCTTAATAAGACTGACATGGTTAGAAGACATATATATGCTATTTCAAAGTGAGTTTTACTAGAGAGAGAGTTTGTCATCTCTGCTCCACGCTGCAACTTTGCTCTAAGTCCACTGTAGACTAGTGGAATTGAGTAATTTGTTCCTAGGAAGTTCTATTGCTATTAATAGAAGTCACATCCTGTCACACAGTCCTATCACTTTTATCAATCAAAACTGATATTTTGACTCTTATATGCCTTACTTTTGTATTATAAATGAATTATTTCAGAATTTATATAAGAAAAAGTATGTTCTCTATTGAATTCCTTGAACAACAACAACAGCAAAAGCAAAAACTAATAGGAGACTGGCATAATTATATTCTTTCTTCAGGACAGAAGTACGTGACTTGATAAGCATTGAACTCAAGGACTCACTGTATAAATAGCAGCACAAAGAAGAGACAAAATATTACTTTAATGAAGAGGTCAGGGAAGAAGAAAACAGTGTAAATCCATCAAAGAAGTGAAGATTTCCCTGAAAGCAACAATAGGTATTACAAACATTACTATAAATATGAAATATAATAGGGGAAAAAGAATTGGATAAATTATAGATGAAAGTATTTTCATCTATAGATGAAATATTTTCAAATCTAGTAAATGAAAAACAAACCTCTCTCTCTCTCTATATATATATATATATATTATATATAGTTATTGGCAAATAATGGTGGTAAGGATTTAGAAAGTGGTTTACATATTATTATTTTCTCATTCAGGAGATAAAAGTCACCATCTAAATAAAGTGAAGCATAAGTAGATATCAGATACACTATTGAAAACTAAAATCTTCCATATGGCATGTATACAGTAAAGAAATGAAAGGTAAGGAGAGAGGAAATATACTAATTTTGTCATTGTTCTTAATGTGCAAACACTAGATATTTTCTAAATAAATGGAGAAGTGAGTACATCATATTTTGTATAAACATATATTTTATCGCTGGAAAACTGTAAAAATTTCAAACTCATTAGGAGCATATACAAATTATACATAACATAATAAAAGAAAAAAATGCAAAAGAAGCAATGCAGAAAACAAATGTGAAATAACAAATAAACTAAGACCAGAAATGTATCATATCAATAAGTAAAGTATAATAAGCAAATACATTTAATGTTAATAAAGAGATAGATTGGATTTGAAAGTACATCTCCAAAGACATGTTCTTATAACAGACATTTCTGAAAGAAAATGACTCTGAAATTTTGGAAATGAAAACATAAGAAGATGGCTTATTTAAAAATAAACAAAATATCTGTCTTTCTGTATATCAACAGCAATCAGTTTAGAAAGATTACAAAGAAGAAAGAAAAATAAAAATTATAGTAAATGCATGGGGATATATACAGCAAGCATAAGCCAAAAGGCGTGTTGCAAGGTGGTGGAAGTTATTTCCAAAACGTATGACAGTTAAAGAGGCAGATTTCCTTCAAGTTATTAAGAAAATATAAACTCAGTAGGAAAAACAAAGATTGTGACAGATCACTGAAAATGATGAATCCAAATTCTTGAGAAGATGCCTAATCTTATCTATAATTCAAAAAGATAAATTAGTTTTGCAATGAGATGCTTTCACCCACAAGATTGACAAAGATAAAGAAGGTTGCTCACACAAGATTGAGAAATATATGAGGAAAGAGCCATTACTATAAATTTATGACAGAAGCATAAATTGTTGGTAAACCTCAAAGAGAAGAAATTTAGCAATAGCTGTAAAGTATCTATGAACATAAAAACCGGTATTTCATTTACCATGAGAGAAAGAAAGAGACAGACAAAGAATAGTGATTTAGAATTTCAGCCTCTGGAAACTAAAAACCAATAGTAGTCTCTGAGGAGAGAAAGAGATGGAAAAGAAAAGCATTTGCAATTTATACCTTTCCGAACCTTATAAACTTTGTTCATACGTGTCAAATACAACTGGGGGAAAGGAGAGAAAGAAAGGACAGGAAACACAAAAAAGAGAGCAGTGAAAAGAGAGAAGGAAGGGAGCCAGAACTAAAGGAGTGAAAAAAGAAAAAATTCAATGATAAAATGATGTAGTTATTAAAATGTGAAAAAAGCAAGATATGGAAAGATTTCCGATGTTATATAACTAAATTAAAAAGTACGTAAAGAATACTTTATGAAATATCCTTTTATAATTAAAAAAAAAGCATAAGAAACTATTGACCATGTGTGTACTCATAAGAAAAATTAGAAATGGAAGGCTGGAAAATCTAAGTTTGGCTTTATATTTGATATGTGTCATGTAAACTTGGTTTTTTTTTTTTTTTTTTTGGAGACAGAGTCTTGCTATGTAGTTCAGGCTGGTCTCAAACTCACAGTGATCCTCCTGCCTCAGCCTCCTGAGTGCTGAGATTACAGGCTTGTGCCACCATGCCCAGCTTCATATGAACACTTTTATGTAAGTCTTTCTGATAAAATTTCAAAGAGTTTATTAGATATTTCAAACAGTAGATTTTTTGGTTTATTTTTAAACATCTGTGCTTGATTTTTAAAATTGATCTGAAATTTTAAACATTTTTCAGTCTGAACAGAAAAAATAAATGTTTCTATTGCATGAACTTTAATTTTGATCCTTTCTTTTTAGCTGTGTGTGTTTGTTATCTGTGTGTGTTCAAGAATTCTGTCAAGAAACTAGCCCTGAATTGACCCTGATCCTATTAAAGTGGGAAAATCTAAGAATATATAAAGAGCAACAATCAAAATCAGCTTTACAAGTTTCATCCTTCATTACAGTGTGGGCAGCAAGTCTAAGACAGGTACTCAGCCCTTGAGTTATTCAACACAAGCTCAGAGCAGTTTTCTCTAGGTGAGGTCCTGAACAGTGAGGTAGACTCACAGTTTGGGAGGAAAAAAAGCATAGAAAAAAATTGCTTACATTTGTAAGTATAAATGTAAGATTAAACTTTACTTTTTTATTTTACAAAAATCCTATTATTTATAACATTCATATTTCTTAACATTTTTCAGGTACTATGTGATCTGCAGAGATTTGTTTCATCTTGCTTAAAACCTGTTTCTATGTCAGTTGCATATTAATTTTTTTAGTTTGCATGCTTCACTGTCACCATGATGTTATATTTTATGCCAAATTTACAAAACTGAGTCAGTGTCTTCAGAGGGATTGATTGAAATAGTGAAATTATTATTTACACAGTTCAAAGAAGAATTTGGGAAGATACTGAAATTCATGATGTTGTGGTCATGGTAATTCCACATAGGTAGCTTCAAAAGCAGAAAAAAAGAATAATGCAGTTAGAAAGTGAAACGATAAATATCAGAAAATCTGATTTTATTTGGGTAAGCAATTCATTTTTCCCTTTTTCAATTTGGCACTGTCTGTATGAAACATTATCAAGCAGCATTTTGAAGCTGTTGAAGTTTACATGTCACTTTAAAACAAAGAACAATGCCTTCAGAAAAAAGCAATTTGATCTTTCCCCAGTTGAGTACAAACTAAGGTTCTCTAGTATCAAATTCATTAATTTTGTGACAAATATAAATAGACTAGAAACACAGAAGCATCCTTCAAAGTTATGACCTTTCTTCAAAAATGTGAATGTAAGTCTAATACCACAAAGATAACAAATATATACTGTGTTCAAAAAGAAAGTAGCAAGAACCATACGTTTGTTTTTCAAAGGCCACTGATGGTTAGTCCACGTGGTCAATGGTATTCAATGTGAATGAGTACTAATTACCATTCTGTGCCAACAGAGATTTAACTACAACTGTACATATCCACTGATAAAGTGTAGGTATCTTTTCTTTGCAAATATGCAATATGTATGACATTTTTCTGTTATCCTTTTAAAACACTAAACACTTAAAAAAGATTCACTGTCAGAAAACAGTGTTTTCTGCATTCGAGGCTAAAGAGCATCAGACTTGAGCGCCTGAGCTGTGGGTAAGATAGAAAGAAAACAGGGAAGACCCTTTCCTTTCCCCTCTGACAGCCAGATGTGTTCCAACTGACAGCTGTCACCTCCCCTCCCTCATACTCCCTCTTGCTCCCTTTGGAATCCCTGAGGATGGCCTGAGGCAGCTATCTCCAGTGTCTTCCTGCCACCTCTGGGGGTACTTCACAGCTACCCCCCAGGCCATGGTGACAGGACATGCAGCAAATGACAACTTGGATGCTCCCCTTCTGCCCCTGCTGCAGGCAGCTCTGTCATTTCTTCTGCCTCTGTACCTGACAGGACAAAGATCAAGGCAAGGATCGGGGCCCACTACTCTTATTCTTGGAATCTCCAAGCCCTAATGAGCTATGATCACCACTGCTCACCCCTTAGAGACTCTTGAAAAGTCATATCAGCTCTAATACTTTTGCAAAGATGCTGGAGTTGTCAATCAAGCAGCTGCTTTTCCTGAAGTTTCCCCAATTGTCCTCATAACAACTGCAGCTATACGGGACAGCTGCCTTGGCCCAGCAAGCTTAAATCATGGACAAATCCCAAAAAGCTCTGCCCTGTGAGGTGCTCTTGAGAACTCTATTCTGTGACTTACAGATAACTCTGGTGCACCAGGCTCCAAATTTTGACCAACTCTAGACATCTGTAGCGTGCATGAACTTGAACTAATTCTAGGTCTGTGAAATGCTCTAGATTGTTCAAGTGCAGTGTTATGGCTTATAGCTACATGTCCCCCACAGCCTCATGCATTCATGGGTGGAGGATTTTATATTCATAAGTGGATTAGTCGAGATTTCAGCTAACTGATGTGAAGTGAAACCTGGTCTGAGGAGGGGTGTGGTCTGAGGAGGCGTGGCCTGGAAGGGTCTATCTCCCTCCCACTTCCTTGATCTTTCTCTTCTTCCTGCATGTCATGCCATGAGCAGTTCTCTGCCATGCTCCTCTGCCATGCTGCCCTGCCTTGGACCCACCCAACTATGAACTGAAATCATCACGAGCTGTGAGCCAAAAGAAACCTTTCCTCCTTTAAGAGGTGGGTGTCAGGTATTGTGTCTTAGTGACAAAAAAGTAATTAAGACATTCTGGCCAGTGCTGCTGTATATAAGCAGTGTACTCTCACCCTCCTTGGGCTAGTCCAGGTGGGCTCCCTCTGATATACTGGCCCAAAAATCCAAACAAAGTCTTGCTCCAGTGGTCTTGTAAATCTGCTATGATTTTTATTTGGAATGTGAGTTCCTATGGCCCTGTAAATCCACTCATGATTGTTCACTTAGGTAATGTGGGCAGAGGTCACACAAAGAGCTGCAGTCACTAGATACTGCTACTCCCAGACCAGCAGCTCTGGTGACACAGAGTGGTAGCCTTTAGCAGAGAGCTGTAGAAAGTTCCAGAGAAGAGGCAGAAGCTACTTGTTGTGGTCAGGGTTGACAAGGGAAAAAATTTTATACGTGACACATAATTTACAAGATTATTGTATAATATTCACCCAAAGAGTTAAATGCAAAAGAGTGTGAAAGATCTATCCAAGCACCAGAAACACAAAGAATCCAACTGAGGGCCTGGATCCCTTGGCAGTGTCCTGTACAAGTCCAGCTGAAGACCTGCAGCCCACGGCAATGTCTTCTACAAGTCCAACTGGAGGCCAACCCACAACAATGTCTCATGTAAGCCTGTACCAAGAATCTGCACTGGGAAGGCCCAAAGGTCAGTAGTGGAAGCTAGAAAATCTGCACCAGTGGGATGAAGGATCAGTGCCAGCAGGCTGAAGAATCTGCACTGAAGCATGGAAATAATGCTCAATGTAAGGATCAGAGCTCCCTGAAAATAACTGCAACCATTCTCAATCACAGCAAGGTCCCAAGCTCCTCTTCTGATGATAACAGCTGAGTTCATATGAGAAAAACCAGCACAAGTTTCTCCAGGAGAATCAACAGCACACCATCTTCCCTTCCATTTCTGCTTTTATGGAGTTGGTAGCAATCCTCAGGTGGGCCTTCCACACCCAGCACTATGTTGATTCAGTTCAGCTGTGTGTTACAAGTTGCATGTTAGTTAATCCACCACACTGCAGGACCCCTTGCTACTGAGTAGCTGATAGAAATCGCTGGGAGCTTCTGAGAACTGAGACAGTGAGGGCTGGGGGCAACCGATACTCAATGGCCAAGGGCTGGTGATAGTGCTGTACTTGATTTATTAGTGATTGCATCTGAATTAAGCAAAATGACTTTTAGTGATTTACTACATAGACATACCCTGAAGAGAAACTACTATAAGGGGATGGAGGTACCTGAAGCCATTCACACAGTACTATGTGCAGAGAATGGATGAGGCTGCCATGTCTGGTATCTGAAGAAATGTCCAATAAGTTTGAAGCTTTTATATTTCATACAAAAATACACATTTTCTTCAGATCAAAGTTACAATTTGTAGAGTGTTTTCTAGGTAGAAGGCATTTTACCTATATCTTATCATGTAATTCTCAATTCAAATATATATTTAAGACATTGTTTCCTTGATAGAACAGCAATAAAGACAAAAGTATTCAGTTACACTTTGCTTTTAGAAATCTAATCAAGATCTTAAAAGTATTTTGGGTTTCGTTTTGCTGTATCTAGTAAATTCACTAAATTCAGTATGTACTTTGTTTTAGGGTGAACAGCTCTCAAAACCCTCCTGCAGTCAGTATGGTTTCTACAAGACATTATTCACTTACTCTATCTGCCTGTCTCAAACACATAACATCTGGTTGTGAATAAAAACTTGATGATCATAATTCATCTTAATTATTCCCATATAGAACTCAGGATAACATATCTAATGCCAGTAGATGTTGTACAAAATGCCATCTCAGAGACATCCGTGCAATTATTTGAAGGCAGGAAAAATGTATTCCACATATAGTTTTAAACAGTGCTGTTAAATGAAAAAATACAAGACTACCACATAATAATTTCTTTGTTAATATTATATTTGGGAAAAGAATATTTCATCCAGGTAGCCTAACAACTAGGAAAATTTATTTTCCACAACACATATTCAGGCCTAAGTTCTTCAGTTTGACTGTCCTTGTGTTCCGCTTGATCAAATTAATTTAAACATTTGCCAAATTCTACTTTTGGTTGGCCGGACATAATTATTTAATTCGTTATTGTGCCTTTGGAGGAAAATACTTCCAACAGATTGCCACCTATATTTGTGAACTGGGTCAAAACTGACTGTGGTTACTGAGCAGACTAACACCACCATCCCATCAAACTAAGCCAATATGACAACACATACGATGAGTCTCCCAGATGAGAGAATGTAATCACATCCAGAGTTGAGCTTCCTTTGCTGGCTGGGCACAGTGGAAACACAGCCAAAGCTACCAGTGCTGGTGCTCCCTTGGTTTATGCTTCTGACACAGCACTCATCTCTAATTCCCCTTAGAGCACATACCTTGAAAGGAATGTGATTGCTCAGCGTATTTTTTTTTACCACAGTAGTAAGATATTTTGATTGATTAGACCCTAGAAAGATTTTTCTTCATTGCAAAGGCCACTTGTAAATTAAAATAGCTGGAATTTTCCACTGTGTGTTCTTGTACTTTCGATAATTTAGGGCATCTTAACCTCTATATTCATAAATTATATGTTGTCTTACGGGAATTTCTTCCCAGAGGAAATAAAAGTCTGCTGCATCTGTTTGTAGATTCATTCATCAACTCCTGTTAACTTGCCCTCAGTAGAAATGTTATCAAGACTTCTAAGGCCTTTTCTCTTCTACTTTTGGTTGATAAAATTTGTCTTATTCACCTGCTTTTTCAGACCCAAGGATGTTTGGTATAGGTAGGGGTTGTTTGAACATCTCTTCATCTTTCTTTTCCACATGACTGGTTTAAGCTCTCTCACAGCATAGTTTCAGAACGTAGGTGATCACAGGGTAGTCAGACTTTTTACCTGCCCTCAAAATGTGTGTTCCATGAACAGAAAGTTGAAGTTGCTAGTAATGTCTAGCCTAGCCAGGAAACCGGCACAGTATCACTTCTACTTATTATTAGTGGTGAAAACATGTATAGAATCCAGATTTATAACCGGGCGTGG
>RJWT010000456.1:0-17074 GCA_004365215.1 Cuniculus paca
TAGGACAATTTACAGACACACACACACACACACACACACACACACACACACACACAAACACTGGGGATTGTATATCTTGGTTTTTTCTTTTCTTTACTTATTTTTGGTACTGGAAATTGAACTCAGGACCTTGCACTTGCCAGGCAGGCACTGCGCTACTGAGCTATATCCCCAGCCTTACGCACTGGGGATTTAACGCATGGCCTCACACCCAGCTACACCTCTAGCCCTTTTCTATTTTTTAATTTTGAGACAAGGTCTCACCAGGTTGCCCAGGCTGAATTTGAACTTTGGATATTTCTGCCTCAGCCTCGCTGAGCCCTGAAATTACAGGTATGTATCTTCATGCCTGTCTACAATTCACACAGATTATCTCATTGGGTCCTCAGAGATTGTGAAAGTTGGCAAGCCAGTAATAGTCTCGGTTGGATTAAGTGATATGCCACTTAACCTAACACAGAAAATCAGTGAATTTAGAAATAGAAATCAGTTTTACTAATTTATAATTTATGTGGATTTCACTATAACATGTGATGTTTCCAACTGGATGAAGAAGCCTATCAATTTTGTTTAGAAGTATTTTAAAGTCAATTTCCTTCAGTCAATTAGTAGTAAATTTCTTGTGGACGGAAACAATAACCATCAGTTGTTGTCAAAGAGCATGTATTATGATGTAGTATACACTGTAACATATTGTATTATAATTATAAATGTGTTATAATCTAAGTGTACAATTCAGATTATACATTTCTAAAGCTTACATTCTGATTAAATCAATTCACGCTGTAGTTCTTTAGTAAGATTAACATAACTGTCAACATTTTTGTATTACTTTGAAAAATAGCTTTAGAAGATGAAGACTTTATTGAAATATTGACTCATGTTTAAAAATGTGCACTATATAGGAATAAAAGAAAACATTAAATTATATTTAAAATAATCAAAATAACAGTGACTCTGACCCAAGGAGGTAATTATATGTATAAAATTTAATGTTCCCATTAATTTTACATGAAGTTCTATGAATTTCACACCTAACAAACTGCAAAAATTCATCTACATTTATTTATAAGATGATTTTAAGCTCCAGGAATTTCATGCAGTTAGAAGCTGATTTTTTATTGAAAAGAGAATAATGCTAATGAATGAATATTAAGTACAAGGCACTAACTCCACAGAGGTAAATATGTAATTACATACATTTCCAAAAGTGGGATAAATCACACATTAAGTTATGTAATAATTCAAGGATTTGTAAGAGACAAGAAGATGTACTTGATAGTCTTCAGCTAGTTACTTTTAATTAACATGTCTATATTATAAAAACATATGAGAATATTTTAAAATTAAAAGTGTACAAATATTCAATACAAGAAAAATATGGATCTTTAAAGCTAGTAGTGAGCCATCACTGGAAAGATGAGAGATTTTACTTTAAGCTAACCATAAAGACAAAGTCTAGACATTCATAATTATACCAATTAATTTGCCATTTTGGCTAAATTATGTAAATTGTCTACAGACACTTCTCAAAGTACATAACTGCCAATGCTATTTTCACTTTGGTCAAGTCTACACTAGATAGAGAAATGAAGTGGGTAATTAGGACAATTATTCTGATACTTTAGATCAAACATTAATTAAGGTAAATGCAGATTGATTTTTTTTGGTTTGGATTGAAACATAAATGTTCTATTTTTAGTCCATAAGCATGTCAAAAAGGTATTGTTTTTGAAATCTGATTATATAATCTCTTTTTTTTTTTTTTTTTTTTTTTTGCCACACAGAGTATTGAACTCACAACCTTGCGCTTGCCAGGCAGGCGCTTAGGCCGCTGAGCTAGATCCCTGGCCCATAATCTCTTAATCAGTATCTCAAAATTCCCAAGATGACTAGATAGTAGAATAATATTTCAGAATTGTCTATACCAGGGCCAGGGATGTAGCTCAGCAGACCAAGCGCCTCCCTGGCAAGTGCGAGGTCCTGAGTTTGATTCCCAGTACCAAAAAAGAAAAAAAAAAAGAATTGTTTTTATCATTCATATCTTAAATCTGATTTCCTAAGTTCACAGACAACATTGATGAAACTTATAGACACACAACGCAAAAATAAAGTCACTGAAATCCTCTCAAAACTCAACGAGAATTTTTTTTTATATTAGCATAATGGTTATGTTTTTCACACTGACATCATGTTTATGCTAACATTATGGTAAATACTATGGTCGTACTGGCATTACGGTTATACGGAAAAATATCTTTATTAGCACTTAAGAGTGAAGTTCAGTGATGTTTACGACTTATTTTGGATGGGAAGAGAAGTATATATATATGTGCATGAATAAACAAATAATTAGATTCTTACATCTAGCCCTATCTGACATAGTTCCATTTATTCAGAGTGAAAACCTAAGAAAACCACAGAATTTTAACAGCTGGTAAACCTAAGCAAAGAAAATACAAATGTTCTTTGAAATTAAGTGTTTCATTGTACTATTATTGCCATTTTTCTGAGGGTTTGAGATATTTCAAAGTAAGTTAAGGAGAATGTACATTTTAAGCTTCACATAAAATAACTAATAAATATTCAGTATCCATCAAACCCCATGAATATGATATGCCTAAAAGTGAAAATTCTTCAATACCTCATTTCTTAAAACCATACTGCGAAATCTATACTAAAAGATTCTTTCCAATAGACCTTAAGTGAGCACTTTAAAATATTCCCAAGGTTTCCCATGCAGGGTATAGTTAAAGAGCATTCCACTTGAGATCCTTGCCTGAAAGGCCCTATAGAATTGCAAAGTATCATTATTAAGCAAATGTTCCTGGGCCCTTGGGTGGCTCACTTAAAACACATTTCACTGTATTGAATATTCAATGCCAAAAGCACACTGCTCAGTGTTAAGATTTGCAATTTAAACCCAGTTGGGAGAAGTAAAAGGTCTTGTAATTTGCCTATACTGTATTGCATTGATGTAGTAGCTTTCACTGATAATTAAGTTCCAAAAATATGAGTTAGGTTAGCTGAACAATGGAGGAAAGCTAACCTTTCTATTATAGCTTTAGCTCTTGACTTCTTGTATTTAAGATTACAGATGCTCCATTAAATCGATTTTGTGTTTAATCTCCTCTTGAAAAACAGTGAATGCAAGTCCCCAACTTTCTTCCCTTTGAGAGAACCCAAGTATTTGACAATGAAAACTACAAGGTTCAAACTAGATGATTAACACCGCCCACTGTGGATAAGAAAAGTTTAGCCGAGTCTCTTTTTGGTAGTTTTTCTCAACTCTCTCGCTCCCTCACTGGACTGGGATGTAAAAATATATTTCACATTGGAATTTTAAATAATTTTTTAGAGGACCCAGATTTGCGAGGACAGGGGTGGGTTTGATAATAAAATTAATTTCCTTTAAATACATAAATACTTTCAAAAACATTTCTCAATTGTAAAATTGTGGCCTTTTTTTCAAGTTTTATTTAAGTCTCCTCTGACCTTTAGTTCTTTAGGTCCCTCATTAAAATATAAAACAATACAAATGTGCAAGCCGTAGGACTGAACACAAAAAAATCAAAAGTTTATAAAGAAGAGAAGACGGGAGACTGTCATTAAGTCAAAAGGAAAATCAGTTCTCCTTTGGATTCGTGCAGAAGACCCATCGCCCTGCTTTTTGGCTCTTTCAGGAGGGGAAATGGCCAGCTGGCCTGCGGCTTTCTCCCGTCCTCCTTTCCGCAGCCTCCCCAGGATCAATGGCGTGGAGACCTCAGCCAGCATTGGGTCAGTCTCAAACTCAGGGCTTCCGGTGAGAAAACCCAGTCCATATTCAGTGTAGAATTTATCATCACAAGAGGTAAAAACCACCTTGGCAACGAAAGCCTGCATTTGGGATGCCTGTGGGAGGTCCTGTCTCCAGTGGTGCTGGGAAAGGGTGGCAAGGATTGTCAAAGGGGGAGACCGGGTTCAGCCACTCCAGCACCACTGGGGAATCTGTTAAAAATGCAAACTACCGGGCTAACCCCCACCCTCCATCCTATATAAGCAGAAACTGCAGCGAGGCCTAGCAATCTGCTTTGCAGCTAGCCCTTTCGGTGATTCTGATATAAAATCACTGCCATAAAAAGGAGAATATAAATTTTCTTAAGGAGCTTTAAAGTCCAATCAAGACCCGAGGGGGAGGCTCCCAAGCAGCAGGTTCGGCCGCGCCCGGGTGGGGTAGGTCCCAGGCCGCCTGACCCGTGCGCGACCCGCCCCCCGCCCGCTCCTCTCCGCCGGGGCCGGGCGGGCGGCACCGCAGGTGTCAGGTCGGAGGCCCCGGGCGCGGCGGGCCCCTCCCGCGGCCGCGCGTGCCGGCCGCAGCCCCCTCCCGCCGGGCCTGCCCCGAGTCCGCCCCGAGGGCGGCACCTTCCCGCCCGCGGGGTGTGCGAGCCCTCGGGGGGTGTGCAAGGAGGAGGGACGGGGAGGGACGGGGAGGGACGCGGGAGGAGCGGGGCGGGCAGCTGAGCGCAGGGGTGGGGAGCACCGCCGCCGCGCGCCCCACTCCCGTCCCGCCCGGGCTGCGCACCGAGGCTTTTGTGGCTGGCGCTGCAGCGCGCGCGGAACAAGCTCCCCGGGGCGGGGTGGCGCCTCCCCCTTGGCGGGAGCTGGAGCGGCCGGCCGGGCCCCGGAGTCTCGGAGCTCGGCGGGAGAGCGCTGCTAAGCGGAGGGGAGGGCCGGAGGGTGGGGCGGGGCGGGGCTGGGCCGGGCCGCAGCGGAGCCCGGCGCCCGCGCCTCCGCCTCCCGCGCCCGCGCGCGCAGAAGCCGGGAACGCCTGTGCCCCCAGGCGGCAGCCCGCACGGGCCGACCGGGCCGGTCCCGGTGCCCTCGGAGGGGGTGGGTCGGGTGGGAGGCGAGGAGGGAGAGGAAAGAGAGGGCGGGGTTGGCGAGCTAGGGAGAAGGGAGTGCAAATATTGTGACTGCCGGGTGCGGAAAGTATCTGGCGCGGCTGGAGGAGAGCCCCGCGCAAGCTCCCGAGGGCTGCCTGGGACCCGACGGTCCGTCTGCGGCTGTCACTCGCGCCTCTAACGGCCACGTGGACCACCACGGTGCTCGCCTTTCCGATCGCGACTGACCGATGGGGAAAGATTCCCACTTCCCACATTTTATTCTAGTTTCCCCGAGGACAGGATATTAATTAAGCTAACTACTACTTGAGGAGCTTCAGCTCCGGGAAACCGGGCGTTGCCACCTTTTGGGGTGAATGTGTAGGAGAGCCTGTCCTCCTCCACTTCTGTGTCCCCACCCTACCTACCCTTCCACCATTGCCTTGCGTCTTCTGTGGCCACTGACCTGCCTGGTCCCTCAGATGATCGGTGCACTTAAACGTGACAGCCAGATCATTGGGCAATCCGTGTGGCAAGACAGCCGGGGTGTACGCGAAACTGAAAGCGAGGAGGCTCCCTCCGCTCTCAGGACGCTAACCGCGGGCAAGCTGAGCTCCTCGTGGCTCCAGGGTCGGTGGTGGCCTCCCTGGGCCCTGCCCTTGAGAGGAGTGTAGTAGTCGCTGGGGTTTTAAGTGATTTTTATATGCTCGTCCTCCAAGTTTCTTCTCGACGCCTGAGCTACAAACAGGGTCGTACCAGGCCTTTTTGTAGTCAACGTGGGGTTGGAATTTCCTCGTGCATGCTTTTAAACCTACAATTTCCCCACTCATTTCTAATCATTTTTAAGTTTCTGTTCCTAAATCTTGACAGGAAGCTAAGGGGAAGGAATTTCAGCTCCTTAGAGCTTAGGTTGAGATAAAGAGTAGTTTCAACGTAGCTGGTAAAATCAACTACGAATCATTCTGTGAATATCCAGGTCTTATTTGAAGATGTAAATAATGCATATTAACCTAGTTTTGATTAAATTTGCTAACGTGATTAAAACACTGAAATAGTGTGAAATACTCTTTAATGACCTAGTACCAATCAATAGTCAGTGAGTTGTTCTTAGAAAAAATAATCAGTGTTTGAACTGCTTTAAAAAAAAAACAAGAATGCATCCTTTGGTTTGATTTTGGCTCGTAAGAGTTCCTTTTGAGAAGGGTATCAAAACTCTGGAAATCACTTTTCTTCCTTTTGTTCTCTCAACTTGGAGGACTTGAATCAAAGCAGAAGAGCAATCGAAGTGAATCCATTAGTTCTTTTCACATTTTTATCTGTGGAGCTTCAAATAAATGACATTGGGCAGTGGTCGTAAAATGGTTTTGTTTAGTAACAACTGTTCTCCATCTTGGTGTAGTGGGTTGTGTCCAGGTTAGGGTACTAGTGAAGTACCATCTACAGAAAATCTTGAGAACTTTCTGTCCTTATTAACTGCCCTTTTGAAGGTAATGGACATTCCATTTCAGAGCTGTAAATGCCAAGTGTAGGTTTGGGTTCTTCAAATGTTTGCTTTCTTCAGGTTGATCAAAGACCAGTGTGTTTGCCTTATGAGGCCCCATTGGAAAATGTTTTTAGAGCAATTACAGACATGACAATAATCAATTCAGTTTATTTCTTTTACCTTAAGTAATGTCACTCCTCCCCCAAAAAAGAATAAAAGAAAGAGTCATTTCAATGAAGACAAAGAAGAGAGGAAGAGGACCGGCTTTACCTATTGCTGGTTAAATGCAGGTGCTGCGGGCGAATGGAAGAAGTTTGATGTCTCGCTCCTGCTCTAAAGACCTGAGCTCCTTGTCCTTGTTTTGGATTTAAATGGGACAAAATCCTTTAGTGGTCCGTGGAGTCTTTGTCATTTGAGATAGAGCATCTTTATGGCCAACGTTAGCGAAGGAGGAGATACAAAATATGTGGGAGAAACGAAGCTTCAAAACGTGATTTAGCAATTGAAATGTTTGACTGAGGGCATTGTGGGAAATTACTTAAGGATCCATATATTACTTTTCCAAAATTCATAAGCAAAAATCAAAATTTTCTTTCCTCTTAATTGATAACATGTGCTTAATACAGAGTTGGTACCTGTCAAGCCTTATATAAAAATATGCTCCCTGTTTTGTCTGGATATTTTTTGGGGGGCGGTTCTGGGATTGTGGACACCTTTGAACTGAGTGATTACCACATTATGTTGAGACCTTCTGGGAGCTGATGTTTGCATTTTATTTTTAACATCTTCTAAATTGGAGGTGTTTTCTGCTAAGTGAGTCTCCTTCTCTGTAGGCGTATACCTTTCTTGCCTCCAGCAATTCCAAACTCAGATAGGAAGGGATGTACCATAAGCAGTGCCCTTATAAATGTGAGGGACTGCATAGATGTGATGCCATAAACAGAAGTATTTGTAGACTGGGTCAACAAAATCACTAGAATTTCTTCCATTTCCATCTAGATCTTCCCTGTAACCTGTGGACATTTTCCTAGGAAAGGAAAACTGGGTGTGTACTGATGCCCAGGTCAAGATTTTTGCAAAGTCCTGTAAAACTCAGTGAAGTAAGTCATGAAAGATTTTCAGAAATGATCTGGGCCAAATCTTTTAATGTGTAGGGATGATCTGGAAGGGTGGAGAGAACACCAGTCCTGGACAGACAGCCTTCAGGGAGGGTGGGCACTCACTCTGGTTGCTGTAATGCACCAAGCAAAACCCGAGTTACAGGACACCTTGTGCTGTGACCAAAGCACACATGTAGTTCAATTTCCATGGAAGCTCCTTCATTCAATTTGACCCAACATGTGACCTATCTGCCTTACCAGAAAAAATGGCTCATGATTCCCTTCACTTGGTGGCATCAGAAAGTCCACTGTGGAATTGTGGGCAACAGCTTCTGTGTGCCTGTGCCTGTGAGTGGACACACCCTGTGTGCACTCCAGGCTGGTGTAGCTGTTGGCGCACATACCCTTTTCCCAAATAGTGTTTGAAGTTCTATTCTTGTTTGTAATTTAGAAACCTAGTAAATTTCAAAGAGCTTGGTGGTGTTCTCAGACACCTTATTGCATAGTCAGCTTTCCTTCTTCCAAAATTAGGTTTTAGCTTGATTTTTTATTTCTCTTGCTAAGAAATGTGTGAACTCACCCTCAGAGCTTTTATATAGGAAACCACAGGGAAAGCAAAACAAACTAAGATAAAATATGATTAAGGTGAATTTTAGCAAGACGTTAAAGTGAAAACGCAGACAAAAGGCATTCTATTATACTTTGGAAACTCACTTCAGAAAGTAGATATTCATTAGCACTTACAAATACTCTCAAGAATTCTTTGTCCTAGTGCCCTTGATTCTTGATACCCCCACTTCTTAAGAAAATAAAAGTCAGGAAAAGCCTGCACCTAAGTTTTGGTCGGGATTCAATAATCTAAGCAAAATATGCTCAACAGATGATAGTAGAGATGAAGCCAGAAAACAACTCCAGCTATTTAAACTGCCAAATGAGACATAAAGCTGCATTGTAAAAATCATCTGGAAAACAGGTTTTCCCATTGAAGTCGCTATGTGTTAATTACTGTGAGCTGGAAGGCTGGAGATCGAACGCCTGGAAGCCGACTTTCACCCCGCATACGTAAACGGAAAAAGTGCTGAACCGCAGCCAGAGGGCTCCTGCTCGGACTCATTGCCATGCATGCCTAGACATTAATATGTGTTCATGGAGGGCTCGTACAGTACGAGGTGTTATTTCCTTATAAAGAAACACCAGGTCTCGCTTTCCATTCTTCTAACAAAATTATTCGCATTATTTATGCTACATTGAGCGATCTAATTTCTTCGTGATAGTCAGCTAATTGCTCTGGCAGGTAATTAGAAGCGGTTTACAACGCAAAGGGCTTTTGCATTGCCCCTCGGATTATTAAGTTGCGCTGTAAATTATACCATATTTGCTGGGGGAAAATTCTTTTGAGCAAGTTCTCTTCCTGCGATCCGAGATGAAATAGCCCCCCCATCCCATACAAACCCCTCCCTAGCCACCCCCACTGCCACCACACCCCCTGCTTTTCCTGGACTCAGAGTCGAATGATTCAAAGCACGCGATTTTGTTCGTGTTCACTGGGCCGAAATAACGTGGCCATTATGGCCTGAAATGGGCCAGGTTTGAAGCGAGCTTCCTGCGCGCCTGCAATATCCAGCAGGCATGTGGGAAAAGAACGGCTTAAATGGGGACATCTGTTCAGTGCTGCTCATCTTACTCTTACAGCCAGGTCAGGTTAGGAGAATAACCTGTTCGCCACCTTTTTTCTTGTTAATAAGACTATTAGAAAAAAGGGAGCACACACACACAAACAACACTAATTGAGCTGCCATACAAGCAAAGAATCACACACACAAAGGTAGCAGCTGAGTTACAAGAGGAACTGTAAAAAATAACCATTGAGCTATTTCAGGGGAAATCCACAAAACTTCCTGTAGACACACAAAAAAATAAACTATAAAAAGTCTACATATGTGAACTCTTTAAAATATTCCCCACACAAATGAATTTATGCAAGGGATTTTAAGAACGCAAAGAATGACTTTGCATTTTAATAAAATTGACCTGAAAAGAAACTGGACACTTTTTTCTTAGGGTTTCAAGTACTCGGAAATGCCTCATTTTTCTCTTTTGGTTGTTGTTTTTGTGTGCGTGTGTGTGTTATTTTGGCTGCTGTTATCTCTAAGGATCTGATGACAAACCCCAAGTAAGAACATATTGGATTGTTTCTGGGTTTTAGAAAGTGAATTGTATCCCTTTTCACAAATATCACCCATTTGTAAGCCTGGTACAGTGATTTGAACACATGTGTGGTTAAACCCAGAGACCCGGAGCAGCTTCTAGATTATTTGTAATTAAACACAATTCCCAAAGTAACATTTATCTTCCCGAAACTGCGATTGCAATTGTCAACCGTCTGGAGGAGGCAATGGGGTAATCTGGGAGCATTACTTTCTCTGGTAACAGAACAGAATGAAAAGAAATCAATAGTGTGGAAGATAAGAATTTAGTAGTTTTTAACTCTGCACCACGTTAGCTGTGAGAAAGTAATATATAATACCAAAAGAGAGAACAGCCAAAACAAATCTATTCTAGTAAAAATATCAAGACCCACTCATCTGAATGTCTAGGCTTCTTTTTTCCTTCTGCCTTACACATCAAGAGCACACACACACACACACACACACACACGCACACACCATTCACTCCAAATGATCAAACTCTCGTTTCCCTACATGTGTTTCCTTCATTTACATGATGGAGAAGTACAGATCCTGTAAAATTAATTACCAATTTCATCTATGAGCTGGTAAATGAATATGAAATATACTGTATCACAGGAGTACATGCCTGCCTGTAGAAGTAGCAGCAGGCCACATTAACATAGCTTATGTATGTAGAAGAGGAACAGCAAAAATGGATTTGGGTTTCTTTTTTCAGAATAGTCTATACATATAGTTGGGAGACTTCAAATGCTTATTTTTGTAGTATCTTCAATTTTTAAATCTAGAACTTACCCATTAAGATGACTGTTTGATATATGGGGAAAATCCTCCTTACCTTTATACACCATTAGAATAGCCCAACCAGGAAAAATCAAAGCTTTGTAATAATACAGGTGACATGGGTAAATCTCATTTAAACTCTAACTTTTGAATGTTTGAAGTGGCAGAGAAGAATAAAGTAAATACCAGGGAGAAATGGAAGAAAAATATCCAGTCAATAAAAAAAGAAAGAAATGCTCCCTCCCATTTATTAAGATTCACTAAGGCAATGCTTCGCCTCCACTAGGAGATCTTAAGCAAGTAGATCGAGTCACTATTGCTTCTCTGGGGTCAACAAATGCATCCAATTAAGTAGTACCAGGAAAGTAAGGACTCGGCTGTAAACGTGGCCGGACAGTTTGAAACCGAATAACCTCACTAATAGGGGCTATTGTTCAGCGTGGAAGTTCCTATTTTCCAATCAGGAACATACAGCCCTCTCCGAGCTCTCGCCGACTGATCCCTTCCCACCTACGGCTCAACAATCTGCCACCATCGAGGGACTTTTATTGCCTCCCTTCCCAGGAAATGTTAGGCAACTTCTTAGAAAAGCCACCCGAAGGCAGAGATGGACCACAGAGGGGAACCCTTCAGGAATCCACAGGTCCAAGCCTAGCCAGGTTTTCTTTTTAACAGGAAAGCAACTTTGACCAGAGAGCTGCCGACCAAGAAACCCCCACAGCCTGGCTCAGCCCGCTCCTCTCGGCAGCCGCCAGCGGCGCTCCGCTCCCTAGCCACCCTTCTTCATTCTTTATTTAGCAGGCGACGAGTCCGCGCGCTCGGTCCCCACGCCGTGTCCAAGGGTTGGGGCCGTCCTTTCATCCGGGAAGAGGCTCCTGGGGACTCGGCGCTTGCACCGCGTTCACTGGGTCCGGGCGGGCGCCCTTGGGTCAGCTTGCAGAGCTTGCGTGTCCCTGCCAAAGCTCCGGAAACCGAGATGCTAAGCGCCGGGACGAGCGTACCCAGCAGAGACACGCACTACAGTTCGTGTGCAATTTTCCCCGTTAGGCGTCCTTCTTTAGCGCTGTGCATGTCTCGGACCACACTCAACGTTCAAGATTATATTTGGTGTAGATATATTGCATGCATTTGGTGTAGCCACTTGAAAACCTGGAGAACTTTGATGTTTTCGACTATCAATCCCTAATTGTTTTTAATGGTTACAAATGGCTTTAGTTACTTGTCGCTGTATCAGCATATTTTAATCTATAAACCAAACAGAGGAGGCATATCTCGGTCCTACACCCTCAAAAGGAAAAGCAGGGATCCAGACCTCTAATTTGCTTTTAGGACCTTCTGGGTCTTTTGGTTGAGAAAGTGTAGGAGCTCTGAGTACTGATTATTCTTCAAACCTGCCTGCAAAAAAAGTTCCGTTTTCCCGCTTCATCTAAGGAGATCTTGATCTATATTGTAGCTGCAAGGTGTTAGATATACTTGAGCGAGTTGTTCTCGGGATGTAAATTAGGTCCCAAAAGCTGTTGTCCAAATCGAAGAAACAGAGAAATTAATCTGGGAGACTATCCATCATCACCGGTAATAAAGAGAGCGACATGGATGAGACAGATGATATGATTAAGGGGCTGTGGTCGTTTTAATTAACTTTTTGCTGTCCTGTAATGATCAAACTGGTCACCAGACCCGGTCAATAAGCATGTTAATATCAAACAAATAAAACCAGGGATGATTAAAAACCTCCTGGTTTATTAAATTTGAAATTCAAATGAAATTTATGCTGCAGATGCATACAGAATGCTAATAGATTTTAGCTTTATTGATAGTGGATCCCACAGGTTTGCAAGAAACAGCAGAATATCCATCTACCCCTTTCCCTGCTAGCACATCAAACTTCATGTGGGGTGGGGGAAACTTTTAATTGATATTAGAAAACCTGTACTTGCTATTTTTCTATCCTTTCCTCTTCCAAACATCTTTATTACCATGATAAGATATTTAAGAATAATGACCAAGATAATAAAAGGTAAACTGAACTCTACCCTCAAATGTTAACCAGGGTGGCTGGATTTGCTAGGGACTACAGTTGTTCTTCCCTGTGGGGCAGGATTCAAACATGATGGGATCTCTTCTCCAAAGTGCAGAAAGTGCTGCCTTGAGACCAGTTTCATTTAAATGGAAAGCAAGATTATGACTGCTTCAATTTTTGGTCAGTTACATCATTCTCTTTGTCTTTCCTTTAAATTCTGCTGCTTTATACCTTATGGCACAAACATTAAACATCTATTGGGGGCCCACAGAAGGGGGGTGGTAGAAGGAGAAAAAAGTTCTTTGGCCAATGCTACTATGAAATAAATACCTTGCTTTTAAAATGGCAGTAAATGGAATATGTATATGTATGCACTATATATATATTTGCACATAAAAACCTTTTAAAATCTCCAAATGCTGCAAGCCAATCTTATGCAAGTTGAAAAATTCAGTATTTTCATTAAATCCACAACATTGTGACTCATTGTCATAAGAATGACATATGATTCTAAGGTGAATTTACACAAATGAAACATCTTAGAATTAGGTAGCTCAGAATTGCAGTCACATGATGCTGAATTTTTCTAATTCCTGGCATTTTTGAGGAAACAGTGGTTAACACCCCTGTTTACTCTCAGAATCGGCATTTAAGATTTTAATAGTGCTGCCTCTCTTCCTTCCAGAAGATGGGATAAAAAGATAAAACAACTATTCATAGAAAGGAGTCTTCCTTCAAAGCTTTTTTCTCCACCTTTGAGGGTGACAGTATTGATTAGAATTAAACCCCAAATTTGAACAACTGTATATTAGGTCCTTAAAATGAATATTATTATAGAAAGATACCAAAGCAATGAAGTTAATTCTCTTTTATTTGTTAAACGGAGTTCCCTCCTTCCCCCACCCCTTCCTCCTTCTGGGCTGGCCTGTCACGCCTTCTCAACACGCTGAAATCATTCAGAGCGGCTTGCAGGGAGAAACACGACATTTATGGTAAGCGTCAGCCTTCAGAAAAAGAAAGCAGTTCATTAATTTACTTCACACTTACTTTAAAGTATGAGTGTGTACCTTACCCCCTTAATCAATAGATATGATGTACAGTCAATATGCCCACATATTAAAAAGAAGTCAAGAATCCAAACTTTCATTCCACAAAGAGTGGACTCTGCTCAATGAAATTTACACCAAGGAAGCAACCTGACTTTGGAATTTAGTAAAGCCGGGAGGATTCTTTTGACATCTTCAGAAGCTTTGACATCGTTGAGGACAGTTCAACAGCAACAATAAAATAAGAATGCTTCTCCAGTCAGAACAAAACAGTTCTCCCACCTAGTCACCTTTTAATCAATTCCAACTTAAAAGTCGGTGTCTGAGAGCATTTGTAGCTGCTTAAAAATACAATGCCTGTGGTTTTAAAAACATGAGTACTCACTAGGGCTCCAAGGGCTCGGAACTTTTTGCTACCGTGTTGTACTGCTTGTGGTTTAAGAAGTCCCTTACCGTGGCAAGGAAATTGTAATTACATTTCTGAAGGCACCTAGTAACACAAATGTCAAACAAGTGACTAAAACGCACCAAATTTCAACTGAGTTTATAATATTAACATGGACATATTAGTAGATCTCTGGCCCAAACACTGTCAGAGACGCCTCCATAACTATGGTCCAAGGTTTATCAAAAGCTTGTGCCTGTTTTTGCATAAATAGAACCCACAGATTTCAAACAAAGTCTAATTTTTTTCCCCTCAAGAGGCAGTAGACTTTCCTGTGAACACTTTTAAATTCTGTAACACACTCCCCACTTCTCATCCAAAGTAAAAATAACCCTCTTTTACTCCTTTCTCTAATCCTTTTGTATTGAAATTTACTCAACACCGCGGGACAAATACACCTCCTCTCCTAGAGTGAGACGTGCACTTCCAAGGCAGAAGCCCACCTCAGAAAAAAGAAGAGGAAAGGGAGGAAAATGCACCATCACATCAAAGTAACAACTTAAGGGTGCGGGCGCGCACACGCCCCTCATCCCCTCCCCAAAGAAAACCTCTCCAACTTTCAATCTTTTTCCTATTTAGCTGGAAAGCCAGGAAGGGAAAGGTCAAGCCTTTTTTCTTCCTTCAAAAATGTGACAGACTACGAGAAGTTAAGACCAAAATACAAAACAAAACAAAACCTCAAGGTTTTAAAGGGAACCACAGGAAGTTGGTGACAGTGGTAGCATTTGTGAATATTTATTTACCCAGCCTCACTCAACTTCTCAGCCAGTTTCTTCCAATCGCCAATCTCCCTCTTGCGCACGAACACTTTATTGTCTTGTTTCTATTCCCCACCCCCAGCTCTGGCGCGCGCGCTCATACACACACACACACACACACACACACACACACACACACACGAGCGCGCGCGCTCACACCCTCCCTCTTCTCTCGCATAAGCTCACACATTCGCACCCCTCCTTCTCCACCCACACCAAACACATCCCTCCTCTCCCAGCTCCCGCTTTACCGCGGTGACCCTCTTCCTCCTTTAGGTTTGTCGCACTCAGTTACACGCGTGTGCACTCGCGCCCTTCCTCCGTACTTTCCCGCTCCGTCCCTCTACGTACCCCTAGTGTCTCACATGCAGTTACAAAGTACACACAACACCCTCTTTCGCTTCGCTCTCTCCTTCCCCCTTCTCAGGGTCACTGTTGCACTGTCACA
This sequence comes from Cuniculus paca, assembly GCA_004365215.1. Lineage (NCBI taxonomy): Eukaryota > Metazoa > Chordata > Mammalia > Rodentia > Cuniculidae > Cuniculus > Cuniculus paca. The sequence goes on from RJWT010000456.1 coordinate 15,132, forward strand.
ATGGCACCCTCTTCCCCATCTCTGCACTGTCCCCAGGTTCTTGGCTAGGTCTCACTCGCACGCGCGCACACACACACTCACACACGCACACGCACGCACGCACTTTGCAACACACGCGGCCCGCCTCCCCTCCTTTGCCACCCCCCTCACCGGCGGCGCCGATGACCTCACGGCGCGCGCGCGGGGCGGCCCGGCGAGCCCGCAGATTGGCTGACTGCGCCTCCGCGGCACTTCAAAGCCGGAGAGGGAGCTACAATTGTGGTGGAATGGGCGGAACTGATCATTGTATTGCACACCTCTAAAAAAAACACTGCCTCTGATTTATCAATATAAAAAAGATCCTCTGAGAGGAGGAGGGCACTTTTGTGTGATGGCAACTTCACTTCTAGGGGTGAGTCTCAGGATTTTCTCTTGCTGGTTTAATTAGTTTCCTTTTATTGCTGATCGGAGGGGGTTAAAGTCGCCCCGGCCAGGCCACGGGCTATCAGTCTCTCTATTGAGAGCTTTTTTTTTTTCTTTAAATACAAGTGAGTTTGGAGAAAAGAAAGGAGGAGGGGGGGGCGAGCCACTTTTTTCAGCACAGGAAAAGGTTGGAGGGGCATTTAGCCGAGCCACCTCGCCGCGCCTGGCTGCTCCCTGCCCGGGAGACCTGCGCCCAGCCTACTTTTCAGGCGACGATCTCGGGGGTAAAGCGAGCAAGGTTTTCCTCCTGGCCAAATTGCAGATTCACCTCCTTCCCCTTAAAAAAAAAAAAATCGCAGCCCGTCTTGTCTTGCAGGTACGTTGAACTCTTTTTCACTATTGTAGATAGACTTAAAAAAAATGCAGGAAGGGCGAGTGAGTCTTCCAGTTTGATCTCTTTTGGCCTGGGAGAAACAACCCGGGATGGGTTTCTGGGGGACCGGAACAGGATTTTTCAAAGCTCTCTCTGGATTACAGGGGAAGCGCTCTTAAAAGCAATCCAAATGCTTTCGCCCCATGCTTCTCGGCAAAGGAAACTTCCTTCCTCCCCAATCTGGACTTTTTGCTTGTTTGCTTCGAAGTGTCTGGGGCCTTCTGTGCACAAGAGTGTTGTTTTAGGTGAGAATACTTGTCAAACTCTTCTTTAGCGTTGCGCTTTGCTGCGGAGTCAGACGCCGGCAGCCCAACTTGTCCCCTCCCGTAGAGTAGGAAGCCGCCGGGCGCCGGGGCTGTTGGGGCGCCAGGTGAGTGGTGGCGGCGCCGCAGCGAGAGATGGGGTGCAGCGGGGCGTCGTGGAGGCTACCGCCGGACTAATGCGCTTCTCTTCCCTCCCTCCCGCCGGCCCTTTGCCGACCACCCCTCCCCCACCTTCTCCTCTCCTTCCCGCAGGAAGAACCGAGGTTGGGATCCACTCCTCTGGCCATGCTGGCTGCTACCTGTAATAAGATCGGCAGCCCCAGCCCGTCTCCCTCCTCCCTCTCGGACAGCTCTTCCTCCTTCGGGAAAGGATTCCACCCCTGGAAACGCTCCTCGTCCTCCTCCTCCGGCAGCTGCAACGTCGTGGGCTCCAGCCTCTCCGGTTTTGGCGTGTCGGGGGCCTCCCGGAACGGCGGCTCCTCTTCGGCGGCGGCGGCGGCCGCGGCTGCGGCAGCGGCGGCGGCGGCCCTGGTGTCCGACTCTTTCAGCTGCGGCGGCTCCCCGGGCTCCAGCGCCTTCTCGCTCACCTCCAGCAGCGCCGCCGCCGCCGCCGCCGCCGCCGCGGCCGCCGCCTCCAGCGCACCCTTCGCCAACGACTACTCGGTGTTCCCGGCCCCCGGCGTGTCAGGGGGCAGCGGCGGCGGCGGCGGCGGCGGCGGCGGCGGGTCCTCCGCGCACTCGCAGGACGGCTCGCATCAGCCAGTGTTCATCTCCAAGGTGCACACCTCGGTGGACGGGCTGCAGGGCATCTACCCGCGCGTGGGCATGGCGCACCCCTACGAGTC
>RJWT010000456.1:17174-43431 GCA_004365215.1 Cuniculus paca
TCATGGACGGCTTCAAGCCCGTGCTGCCCGGCTCCTACCCGGACTCGGCCCCGTCGCCGCTGGCCGGCGCGGGCGGCGCCATGCTGAGCGCAGGGCCGTCGGCGCCGCTGGGGGGCTCCCCGCGCTCTTCCGCCCGCCGCTACTCTGGCCGGGCCACCTGCGACTGCCCCAACTGCCAGGAGGCGGAGCGGCTGGGCCCGGCGGGAGCGAGCCTGCGACGCAAGGGCCTGCACAGCTGCCACATCCCGGGCTGCGGCAAGGTGTACGGCAAGACGTCGCACCTGAAGGCGCACCTGCGCTGGCACACGGGCGAGCGGCCGTTCGTGTGCAACTGGCTCTTCTGCGGCAAGCGCTTCACGCGCTCCGACGAGCTGCAGCGGCACCTGCGGACCCACACCGGCGAGAAGCGCTTCGCCTGCCCGGTCTGCAACAAGCGCTTCATGCGCAGCGACCACCTCAGCAAGCACGTGAAGACGCACAGCGGCGGCGGAGGCGGCGGCTCGGCGGGCTCGGGCAGCGGCGGCAAGAAGGGCAGCGACACCGACAGCGAGCACAGCGCGGCGGGCAGCCCCGCCTGCCACTCCCCCGAGCTGCTGCAGCCCCCGGAGCCCGGCCACCGCAACGGCCTGGAGTGACGCGCGCCGGCGCTCGCGCCTCTCCCCAGCCGCCTCCCGCCTGGGCGCCCTGGCCTCGTCCGTCCTGGCCTCGACTGCAGCCTTTCTCCGTGCACCCTGCTCACTCTCTCGGTTGTTCTTGTCTCTGTCTTTCTCTCTCCCTTGACTTAACTCTGTAAAGGGTTTTGGACATGTAAGTAACACGCCTGGGTGTTCCAGGCCCTGGCTTTCCTTCCCCACCGGGACCCCCGCCCGAGCGCGGGGCAGAGTTTCCCTCATCCAGTACGAGGTTGGCATATCTTTTAGAAGGCAGCGGCCTTTGGAGTTAGATCTGGACGAATCCATTGCCTGGGAGACCAGGGACCTCCGAGTCGGCAGGCACCGCCCGGCTGCGTCAGCCTCAGCCTGAGCAGTGAGGAGGGTGGGGAGGGAGACCCGACAGGGCATCCCCGAAGGTGCTGCCGCCCAGCCGCCGGGGTCCTAGAACCGCAGCCCTGGGCAACCTCGGCCCGGCCCGGGAGCGCCCTGCTGGGCAGCCGAGCACCGCCGCACCTGCGCTGGCAGTCTGAGCTCGGTGGGGTGCTGGTCTGGCAGCACCTAGACGCGAGGGAGTTTGCAGAGTTTAGCTTTCCCAGCATCAGCTCTGCCTGCTTTTTCTTTGTTCCCTGAGGTGGAACCGATGCAAATTTCAGCGAAGGGCGGTCTTAGCGAGTCGCTGTAGTAGCCTTTCATCTTTGTAACATTTTTTAAAACTAAAAAGCTAAGGGGAAAAAAGCAGCTTCCCACTTAGTTTCCCTTCTAGATATTTTTTTCCCACTACCAATAAGCACGTCTTTCAAAATTGTGCTAATATTGATCCCAAAGTTATTTTGATCGCAGTAATTTAACTTATGGGGTGGGGGCGGGGGTGAGAGTAGGTGTCTTTTTCTTATGCAAAAATACCCCTTTCCGGTGAAACCAGATTAATTGTCTTGTTGTTTGTCCTTTCTACCTCGGTTTTCACCACTCCCTAGCATAATCTTCCAATCTTTTTTTTTTTTTTCTTAGTCCAGTGGTCAATTTTTATAGTACCCCTTCCTGTAAATTCTTACAGTTCACTGAAGATTTTATGGTTAAACTTTTTTTGTGTGTGTGATCGAAACTTAAAAACAAGTGAAGAAACTATCGTTTATATCGGCATGAATTTAAATGCCAAAAGAGGGAAACTGAAAAACAAAACGAAAACGTTGTTAAATATATCTGAATCTAATGGTTTGTAACGCTGGAGAATCATTCTAGATTAGCTTCCAATTAAATATAACTCCACCAGTGTGAGGGTGTGAGGTGCAGTGTCCAGGAGACGATTTTGTATAGTATTTTTCTTGTACATTACTTCCAGTAAATATTTGAAAATATATTGAAGTAAACTTGATTTTTTTTTTTTTTGGCCACAGAAATTATTAAGAGTTATTGTTGCAGTTCTGATGAGCTGCAGGTTTTTTGAACTTATTTCTGGAGGTGCAGAGCCAGAAACGCACTTTCGGGGCCTAGTTTTGCTCGAATATGAATTTAGATAGATATCAAACTGTAACTAAGACAATATTTGATAAATGTTGGATGACATTTAATTTAATGGAGCATGTACTTATTTGCATTTGCTGGCAGTTCAGGCATAGTTAAAGTGAAGAGTTCTCTTATATTTCATAATAACTGGGTCTGCCAAAACCCATGTATTAAATAAATTGTCCAAGTGAAACTCGACTAACTTTGGCCTTTGTGTATTTCCTGAAGGTAATATTGTTAACTGTTAATAAACACTCCTGACACCACATTTAAATGTTTGCAGATTCTGCAAACTAATTGCTCATTGTAATGTTGAAATAATTTGGATATTTCACATTGAAATGAAAAGCCTTTCTCTGGAACATTTTAGACTTGCATTTTAAATGCATGAAGTGTAATTGATTTATTTGTAATATTTTAAATGGTATTAATAAACTCAGATAAAAGACTAGGCCAGTTAATTTGTATTTTTTTCCCCTTTTTAAACTATGGACATTGCATTTTTATCTTCAGTTTAAATGTCTAATTTAAAGAAAATATGACCCTGTTTTTGTGATAATATTTAAATAATTGCCTTTAAGATATTACTTAGATGGAAAGATCTATTTGGCAAAGCTGTGTTTTCTTTATTTACCAAGATAAAGAATATAGTGTCTAAGAAATGTAATTAATTATTTACCAGTAGATTTACCTCATAGCATCAGGATTTACTGACCTCTTAAAATTTGTACTAAGTCACCAAACAATTCGAAGAAATTTCCCCACTCTGCTTCCTTTGCAGGGCTACAGGAGTCAAGTTGCTGACTGTTGATTGCATTTAGTATTTAAAAGGCCAAGCCTCACATTGGGAGATCAGTACATCTAAAATCAAAACATGGGTTTGGGGATAACTTTTATTGTTAGGAGGTGGAGGAGGTCAAGCTAACAAAAGCTTGTTTTTGGCATTCCATGTCCTAGCTAAAGATTATGTAGAGGTAAATATCAGTGGTAGATTCCTGTTGAAATGAGTTATCTGTTCTTTTAAAGTCTCTAAACAGCCACCAAAGAAAAGGAAGGTTAAACCTTAATCTATTTACTAGGCTATTGTTCAAAGGTGTCAATGATGCCAATAAAAAATATTGTCTTGTTACGTCTAAGTGCATTTAAGCAATGGGTGTTCCTTGAGCCATACTTTGAAACATAAAATACTTTAAATGTTGATTGATGTTATTTCAAACTATTTCACTAATAGATTAATATTATTTTGAATCAAACTGAATAAAAAGTTAGTGTGTTCAGATTCTAACAAGTTTAGCTTCTTTCTTTCTGTTTGCCTTGTTCCCACTCTGAGTTCAGACTTAGTATCCTAAACTGAACAGTTTTCACTGAAATTTATGTAAAGTCATTTTAATACATAGAAACAAAAGATAATGCAGAGAACTGTATTACAAATTCTAGGGGGAAAACAATTAGGGTTTTTGGTTAGATATGTTTTAGAATAATACAGATTGTGCCCAAGTAGCAGACAGCCTTAATCCTGCTGTCTGTGCAGGTATTTGAGGCCTCCAATTCTTATGGTTTTAGACAAACAAGTTAGCTCTGATTCTTTGGTATACTATACTGCTTAATAATGGTTATTAAAAATAAAATGGTTTCTTTCTGTCACTTTCTTCCTAGGAATAACATGCAGAACACAGTTTAAGTGTTGTTTCTTTTTTATTGAAAGTTGCAGTGCAGAGGGCTTCGGAGAGAGCTGTTCTGAAGGAGTTAAATGTAGTGGCAGGTAAGAGGAAAGCTGCTTGGTACATTTAAAAGATCAGTTGCATTACGTACAGAATCAACCTTGTTTTGAGAAACAGATTATGACAAGAGATGTTGTCGGAAGATTTCTTTGGGGTGGTCAAAGGCGGACTAATTTTTTTCCCTATAGATCTATAAACTTTCACTTTCTTTGGTTTTTCTTCAACCCCTGGCTTTGCTTGTTTGTTCTGATGGCCGTTGAGCAGTATTTTTAGGTTAGATTTCTGCAGGATTCCCCTTGTGGGGATGGCTATTAGAGGACAAAGTGCAAAACTGATTTTTTTCCTGCTTTTGTCTGATTAAGCACTTCCCCATGGCTGGAAGCTCACTCAGATGAACCCAGAGCCTGGGTCTCACTTTGAACCAAAGGACAAGCTTCTAGTCTTGCAGATCAAGGTAGAGTCAAACTAGTTGTTGACCCAGAGGTCAGGCCAGCATGTATAAGCCCATCCTCCAGAGACTGGATGAGGGCTGCCTGGCTCAATCCAATCTTTTCATGTCCTCCCTCATCTCTTGTCCAAAGTTGAGTGTGTCTTGCCTGTCCTCCTTTTCTTTGCTATGTTTTGTTTTTTCCTGGCTCCTTCCTGGCCTCTTTTTTTGAAATTTGTACCCTTAGGTACATATATGGTAAGGCTGAGCTACAACTAAAATATTTTTTGCTAGAGATTTAATTTAAACAAATGTGATTTACTCTCCTGATCCTGAAAAAAGTTCCTGGATGGGTTTGCCTCTTTTCCACTCTCCTCTTAACCTAATGTTGGCATAACTTCTCAACTGAGCTTTCCTTGGGTTGAGAATGCTAAAATTAAAAATTATAAAGACAAGAAAGTGATGAGATTGGACTCCTGAGTGAGTAGATCAATAGTTCTATCCTCAACACTTTCATCTCCCCTGTGGATCTTCTGGTGAGATTATTGAATGTTATGGAGGGCCTCTGAAGGAATTTATTTAAAATAAATATTGTATTATAGAGGATTAGCTTAAAGGTCAGATGATCTTTTTGGCTGGTAAATGAAGGTAGAAATCTATAGGGAAACAAAGTATAGATTTGATTAGTCTCAGGTTGCCTAATGTATATACATATATATAATGTTATATACATATAGATAAACATAATAAAAGAATGCCTACATTTTATTCAATTTTTCAAATAGCCTTGAAGAAGTATTGATTTGATTCAGTTATTTTAAATAAACTGATTTTAAATTTTCTTGCTGATTTTTGCTGCTTCTGTCCAGTTACCAGTCCTTTACTAAAATAACCGCAGGCATTACCTATGCGTGTTCTCTCATTTCTCCCTCCCCTCCCTCTCTTCCTTCCTTGCATGATACTACCAATTGATTCCATCACTATAGTTCAAGAAATACTGTTATGTAAGGAATCAAAAGAAAATACTGTCCTCATTTAAAGTTAAGGTTTTTCCTTCCCAGTGGCATTTTATTTTGAAGACTTTGCTCAGTCTTGTTGCTGTTATTTAAAAAAAAAAAGATGCAAAACGTTTGTGCCCTTTTTATTTCCTGCTTCCGGATGAAAGAAAGCCGGTAATTCTTGCTGTCCTGGCCCCAGCCTTGGCGGTGTCAGGGGACGCGCGTCAGTGGCCATCTCTTCACAGTCGCCGCACTCCGACGATGAGCAGAAGTGTTGATTCGTTACACCGGGGGGAGGAGGGATCTATTTTCTTTAGTCCCTGGGCGCGTGTTTAATTTAATTTAATTTAATTTTCGGTGGAGTCTCTTTGCGGCGCGAAATCAGCCTTCTACGTTTGCTTCGGTTCCCAAGGACAGTCGGGACTCCAAGAGCAATAGGGACAGCGAGGAGTGTTTGGGGTGACCTAGAACAGGAGTCCAGCGTCTGCCACAGCTGCCGCTGTTTATTGTTCTACAGCCATTTCAAGTTCATCTCCCGGGCTTCTGGCTGCAGGCCCGATCTTCCACTTCGCCCCGCGGGCAGTAACTTCTGGCTGACCTGGAGGGGACCTGGGAGGCGCCCGTCGCTTCTCCTGCGGGGCGCTCGGCGGAGGGCCGGCCGGCCCAAAGCCTCCTTCGTGCTCCTTTGAACCGAGGTCTGGGGAGCTCTGGAGCGCGGCGGGTTTCCTACCCCGCTAAGGCCACCTTCTGCTCGCCCTGCTCCTCGACGTGCCGGGCGCTCTCGGGTTAGGTTCCGGCGGGAGACTCGCGCGGTCGGCTCTTAGGTGGCAGCGGAGGGCGGAGCGGGCCTTGGGGTCTCGCGGGCACTGGGCCGGTACCGGGTCGCGGCCCTCCCCCCGCCCCTCCCGCCGGCTGCTGTGCCCGCAGGCTGCGGTGCCCTCGGGCTGCCGGCTCGGCCGCGCCAGCGCACACAAAGGCCCCGCGGCCGCCTCCGCCCGCTGCGCGGACAGCGAGCGCCACCCTGTGCCCCGCGCCCGCTCTGCAGCGCGGCCACGCCGGCCCGCCGCGGCCTGCGTTCCCTGGGCTCTGACCTTGGGCGAACCCAGGCTGCAGGGGCCGCGGCGAGCCTCCCGCGTGCGCCCCGGGACTTCGGGAGCAGGCGGCAGGGCCGGAGGGTCCCCGCCTCGCCTCCCCGAGCTCTCCGGACCCTCAGCGCCCGCTCCAGGGCCTCGGACCCACCCTGCTCGAGGCGTGCGCTCCGCGCCGGGCCCTGCCGGTGCACCGAGGCAGGCCGGGGTCACTCCTCCCGGACCTGTTCCGGTTTCTCCCTGGCTTTGCCCTCGGCTTCCTTCACCCTCGTGCCCTTCGTCCCCCTGGTGTTCGCCCGCTTCAGCGCGGCGTCCTCCGTAGGCGGGAAGTTTTATTCTTGCTGTTTTATTATGGATTTGCCAGATTCGCACCTTTTCCCACACTCTTAGCGTCGAGAGAGTAAAATCGAGTCGGACCGGCTGTGAAAACATCCTGCCCTTTTAAATTCCAGGAGTCAAGGTACAGTGCAGCCGCCGCGGTGACTTGCGGGGGGAAACCTTGGTCGGTGGCTCTAGATTCATGGTACCTGTTGAACAGAACGAAGCTTTTCTTAAGTGCGTTGTACTCAGAACCCAACCCCCTCGCTTGGGCGTCCTCCCCTTTCGGCCTGCCCTATTGACCTTTGAGGAGCTGGATACTTGGGGGCGCTGGGGCGTATTTTGGTGGCATCTGAAAGGAGACAAGGCCTCTCTTGGAGAAAGTACCTGCCGTCTGGCCAGGTTGTCCGAGGAAAGGAGCTGGCTGCTGTTAAAACTTTTTTCCTGCGCTTGACACTTTTAGGCACCTCTTAAACTTGGAGATTATTGATGGTTATGCACGCATCCTCTACGTGTGTTTAAGGCATCCAGAGACTAGTCTGCACGCGTCAGGGAGTTCTCAGGGATGCACGCCTGTGCGTGACAGGACGCTAGCCACGCCCGTCCTGTGGTTAAGTCCACTGTTGCACTGACCCCGGTACCCAGAGCGGGGAAGGAAAGGGTGGTCTCTCTGGTCTGCAGTGGGGCTCTCCCCTACAAAACCCCTGCAGCCGCCGGTAGGTGCAGTCTGGCAGCCAGGAGCTCCAGGATATAATTGACACGTCCGCCTCCGGAGCTGCCACCACCCTCCTCCCTCAAACCAGCTGGTGATGCGAGCCCCCTCCCCACCCCCTCGCTCCGGGGTCCGGAAAGCCGGGCAGCCCTGGAATGCCGCGTCCTCTCACCCTATTGTGCCTAGGTGTTGCAAACCACTGGAGGACAGAGCTTCGTGCTTTGATCTCATGTCCCAGTCATTCTTTAGCACAGAGGGGTGAGTTTAAATTAAATTTCTTTCTCTACTGATAAGTTCTAATGGGCCTCAGAAGGTGAATAATTATGCAGTAACATTTCATGGGTTGTTGGAGTGGGAATTCCCACTGCGCTGTCACCAGGAACAGAATTTCTCTGGTAGGCTCCATGCTAAATGAAGCTTCGCAGCTACAAGTGTCTTTCAAATTTCGATGTAGATGATCCGGTCCTTCCTTCCTTTCACCTTTCTTGCCCCTGCAAAGAGCATCGTCCTTTTTTAAAAATTCAAATTCTATTAGTGGTTTAAAAAATACTTTAAAAATCATTACTAAAAGATCTTATTTTTAAAGGGTGAGAAAAACTTTGTTTTCGCGATAAAATCAAGACAAATATACATTCAGGAAAGCTGAGAGGTCACATTTTCCCGGAAAAAAAGTAGACTGGTACCTGGGGTTTGCTTCTGAGTACCTGGACCTTAGGCTTGCTACCTCTTTCTACTTCTTTTAGGGCGTTAGTGGTTTTTCGTTCTTGAATCCTGAGACAAAAGATCAGGATATGGTGCTGCTGGAGTCTTAAAATTTGATCACTAGTGTTCTGGACCCACCTAGTTTCACAACCCATGCAATTCAGAAATGGACTTTCCATGGGGCAAGGTTAAAAGAAAAACTGTCTTTGCTGCTTTGTGCAAAGTAGATAACTACCTAGTAGAAAATGTGGCCTTACTTGAGATTTTAATTTATATTTAATTTCCTCCCAAGCTAGATACGAAATAGCAGTAGCAGTTTGGATATTGTAATTGGGTCATGGCATTTTGATACTCAAAAGGAAATTAGACTCTTACCTAAGTCAAAGAATTTAAAATTTGTAATTTAAAAGCACAATGGAACTCTTTATTGTTTTGTTTTTTAAATGAAATTCTTTATTCTCTATTCACACCAGTGCTTCATTGCATAGCATTTTCCTTGTTTACTTTTCTTCCCTTTAAATTTCTTCCCTTAAATGAATTGAGCTCCCACAAGCTTTAAGATGTCTAAATCAACACATGGAAACTGGAGCCTGCTTATCAAGTTTTCACTCCTCTCTTGGCAACTAATTTGAAAAGCCCCAAACAATGAGTTGATTTACATTATGCTCATTTCACCCTGAATTCTGCATCAATGTTGAAAGACCCTTAATAATTCACCTTGGGTTATCTTTACATCTTTGGGGGAACCAATCCTTCCAGCTTTAAGTTTTTTAGCCACTCCATTTTGAGTGCTGAAACGGAAGAAAGAAAGTAGATGTTTTTCTTCCCCCCCTAGAGTTCAAGTGATTGTCTGGTTCAAACTGAAAAGAAAAGATTTGTACTGCCCAATTTTGCACACAATTTAATGCCCCTAATTATGCAGGCACCCTGTCATCAGGTTTCCCATCATTTCAGGAAGTTTTGTGCTCCTTCTTATACGCTGATCAATGCTTCATTTCTCTTTTACATACCTATCCCTTATTCTAGCTTTTTTTTTCTTCCCTAAGCAGGTTCTTTCCCCTTTGAATTTGGCAAACAATGGCCTTTGTAAGGTGGGGGGAGGGAGTGGCAGGTGGAAATGTATTTAAAGATGGTCACATTCATTTAGAGATGCTTTAAAAATATTGCATATATACCTATATGTAGATATACATATATATTTTAACAGAATTTGTTTATTGAAATGTGGCAAATTTGTTAGGGGGAAATAATCTTTTTTTTTTGGAAATAATCTTTTTATATATAACATTAAATTGTATTTCTTCTCAAACTTTAAGAAAGTAACACTCATGTAATTAGTACTTTGGTTACCTTTGTACTTTGAGGCAAATTAAGTTCTCCCAATAGTAACTATTTGACTTAAGACTGCTGTGGTTAACTTTGGGTAAGGTACACATACCTTGTACTTACTAGGTTGTTAGTATTGACGTATTTTAGTGAATATGTTTGAATATTGTAATAGTAATCAAGAGAGAGCAGTAAAATAACCTTGTAAATATTTTGGTAATACAAGATTGCATACTTTTTAGCTACATACACTTTGTAGAAAGCATGTATATAATTATCTAGTATATAATTATTAAGCAAAATACATTGCTTAGTTGCATATTGTGTTTTAAAATGTATATCCTGGAAAAATCAGATTTAGTAGTTTTCCATTCTTAAAATTCTACCTGGTTGTTTTGCAGAGAAAACACTAGTTTTACAAGAGAGATGTAATAATTCCCAGGTGTAGAGAAATGGTATCTTTGTTTGTGAAGTTGTTTATTTTATGCTCCAAAAACACTGGCAATTTTTTTTTAAATTTCCTTTTAAGGCGAACTTTTTATTTTGGAATCTTAGGCTAATAAAAAAATTGTAAAATTAGTATGTAGAGTTCCCATGATTTTTTCTTTCTATTAACATTTTATGTATGACAGATATTTGTCAAATCCAAGAAATCAATATTGGTGTAGTTTTAAAAATCTAAATGAAATAAACTAAAAATACTGAATTTCTCATCAGTCAGTTGTAGTATATATCTTAGAAAAAGGTAGATCTCTTCCAGGTCAGCTTCTTATAATCAGCTGACCTATGTACTAAATTAGTAAGTAGAAAGTGGTTTCTTTAATATATGGTTTCTTTGCTTGAAGAATTTTTGTTTTTTCATAGTTAACTAAAATCTAAGAAAACATTTAGTTCAGTTTTACATTTTTATTGCATGTATGGAAGCATATTCAATTTTGGAAAGAAATATAGTTAATGTTTTTCTCAAATTATCAAAATATATTTTTAGCAGTATTCTATTTGTGGCCCGTATGCACCTTTAATTCTGCAATTTAAGATGGTTATTCTATTATTTATTATTGTAGTAAGTATAAAATATACATAATCCATTGCTTTCATTTACTTCTTTCCATATTTTTCAACTTAAATTTTAGGATATTTTTGCTAAGGAACTGAATTTGTCAGGGTACGGAAGCTTTAAAACCTAGTAGTTGAGTCTTTTTTTGTTTTTTTCTTTGCACAAATAAGTGTACCTTCTACATGCCATGAAGTAATAAATTTGTCATGTTTAAATAAGATTATAAGGAGTTTCAGCAAAAGGGATAGTATTTTTACTTAGAATGTAGTTTCACTACATGAAGACAAAATGCAAGATACCCATTTAAACTTGAATGCTATTTTATTTCACTTTGCAGTGTTGGGGATTGGACCCAGGGCCACTAGCAGGCCGGGCAAGCGCTCTATCGCTGAGCTCACCTCCCCTCCTCTGCCACTTCCCCCCACATTAAATATGAATTTTAGATAAGTTAAATTCTTTTCAAGGTATGAGTATGCCTCATGCCATTTTGGGATTATATTTATAGTAAAAACAATTTTTAGTTTTTGATATCCAAATTTAAATGGATGGCCTGAAACTCATATTTTGATGTTGCCCTTTTTTTTTTTTTTGGCACAGGGGATTGAACTCACGACCTTGCACTTGCCAGGCAGGCGCTAAAGCCACTGAGCTAGATCCCCAGCCTGCTGTTGCCCTTTTAAAAAAATAAATTTTACGTATCTATAAGGATAAAGCTGAAATTGCCAAATCTATATAAAAACAAAGTAGTGCCTATTCATGAAAATGCTAAAGGTAGCATTCTGCACTGATTTAAAAGGGACTGCAGGGCAAGAAGAAGTTAGGCTTTACTCATTACCTGGAGAGTGAACATATAAAACTGAGTTTCATGTTTATACTTTTTTATTTCTTTTTTCTCAGGTCATTTGCTTCATTTTGGGCTATCCTTACTCATTTAGAACACTAGGAATGCTCCACTTCGCTAAGAAACTTCACTTACCTAGCTTCCAGGAAAATAATACCATGCCGATTCTTGGTCAGAACTTCCACAGGGCTTTCAAATACGGTATTAATGCTGTAAAAAAAGAGGTATCTTTAAAAAGTCTAATTTCTTTTCTTTCTTTCTTTTTTTTTTTTTTCTTTTTGGTACCAGGAATCAAACTCTGAGCCTTGTGCTTGCCAGGCAGGCACTGTGCTGCTGAGCTATCTCCCCAGCCCAGAAAAGACTAATTTAGAATTATCTGATGCATACTGCCGTGACACCGCACCAAGGTTTTGCTTCCGTGCATTCTGAATCTTCTTCGGTACTTTACATCCATCCCCTGGTTGGCTTGCTCTCACTTTAACTGCACAAATGTGAACTCCTGTATTTCTAAGAGTGGTAACAGGAGTACTGTGTACCAAATTCATTTGCTATGTATTCCATGAATTATGACAGAATAATCAAAAGTTGAAGTTCTCTGCGCCAAGAGAATTCTTTTCCCTTCCATGAAAATACTACTATGGGAAATGAGGTAATACTCACTCATTTATGCCATTTTCTCAAAAAGCATACGTTATATTTTTGTAGTAGCCCGCTTTCTTGTGGTTCATTTGGGCTAGTAATTTAATTTTTCTAATTGTTTTCTATCTCCGATAATTACTATTTGTGATCGTCTCCAGAAATAACAACTAAAATTCTATGTAGCTTATATTCAGTATTGGCCAGTAAGGGGAAAAGGAGAAAATGACCCTGGCATCTACAGTTTCTCTATCTTGCCTTCACATAGCTCATATATAGTAAGTAAATCAGATGAATCAGAAAGAAAATACAGGCAACTTTTTGCCCATACGCTGGAGATGTATCTAGGATCAAGGCTTCAAAGAGAGACACTCCTTAGATTCTTCTTTGACCAGTAGATATAGTGAGATTATTGTGAGAGGTCAGAATAAACAGAAGGTGGGAAATTTAGGAAAACTAACTTTGGAAACTGACTTGATGGTAACACTCACTGGAAAACTAAATCGTGTGTGGTCTTCCACAAATTGTCTGCTTTGGTCCTCCCTTCATTTTATTTAGGTTTGTAAAATCAATTAGCTGTTCATTTGGATTTCTCTTTTTCAGTGCTGAGGGATTGAACCCAGGCCCTGCACATGGTGGACAAGCTAGGCAAGTGCCCTATCACTGAGCTACACCCCCAGCCCTGGATCAATAAGTATTTTTATTTATATTTACTTGTTTATTTATTTATTTGCCTTGAGACAGGGTCTTGCTGTACAGCTCAGGCTGGCCTTGGGCTCACTTTGTAGCCCAGGATGGTCTTGAACTTGCAAGATCCTCCTGCCTCAGCCTCCACAGTGCTGGCATTACAGGAGTACACTACCATGCCTGGCTTTCAATAAGTATTTTTAGAAATATAATTACTTTTGAGAATCATAAGGGAGGCATTCACATACAAATACAGATTTTTTTTTCTCTCTTTCTTTCTTTCTTTCTTTTTTTTTTTTTTGCAGCACCAGGGATCGAATTCACGACCTCGCACTTGCCAGGCAGGCTCTTAGGCTGCTGAGCTAAATCCCCAGCCCTTGTCTTTTTGAGACAAGGTCTCACTATGCCGTTCAGGCTGGCCTTGAGCTCACTTTGTAGCCCAGGCTGGTCTTGAACTCGCAACAATCCTCCTGTCTCAGCCTCCAGAGTGCTGGGATTACAGGCATGCACCACCAGGCCCGGCCCAGGTTTTTTTTTTCTAATCATATTACTACCTTCATTCTAATTCGAATACAACATTTTAATAACGTTTGGTTTATTTATTTATTTATATCTAGTGCTGGGGATCAAACCCAAGGCTTCATGCATGCTAGGCGAATGCTCTCCCACTGAACTGTGTCCCAGCTCTCAATAGAATTTAGACTTCATTTTTAAAAACAACAATCAAATGCTCCTGCAGGAGGCAAAAAAAAAAAAAAAAAAAAAACCCCAAAAACCAAAAATGACAATCAGATACTAAAAAACACAAGAAATTGTGAAGAATGGACTAGGGATGTAGTGTGCTTGCTTAGCCTACATGAGGCCCCAGGTTCAATCCCTAGTCCCCTACCCGCTTTTGCACCCGCCAAGAAAAGAAATTGTGAGGAAGTATGGCAAACAAATTAGCTTAATCTCACTTCTCAGACACAGTCATGTCTTTATTTATTATCTTTTTTCTGTGTGACTTTTAACATACATATAAAAGATTGTTACCTATTTTCCCATCATTAATATTAAAATGTGCTTCCCCTAAAGATTCTCTGCAAGCATAATCTTAAATGACTAAAAAATACTGTATGGAATGCATACATCAAAATTTTACCAGTTTCTAGTATTAGCCAGTTTTCCCCCCTGAATGTTCAGTATTATATACTGCACTGTATTTTGTGTTGTGCTCATTTCCGATTATTTTCTTAGGCTACTAAAAGAGCAGCAGTTCCTGAGGGGAAAAGATTTTAAAGGGTCTAGGTAGAGATGACCAGATTACTCTCCGGAAAGACTATAACAGTTCGTGCTACAACAAACTGATTGAGAGAAAATCAGTCTTAAATCTCACCGTGTTTGAATTCTTAACCTTTTTTTTCCTTTGATCAGAAAAGAATCTGACTATTGATGCAAGAAACAAGTTTTAGATTCCTAAACATTTTTTCTCATATGTTCCTTTGTCATTTTAATGCCCTCTTTCACGAATCGTCCCTCCACAGTTCTGCTCTTATGGGAATGAGTGTACCAGAGGACCTGGGGCATGGTGTGTGGTTTCTGTACTACACACACGGTTGCTTTAAATTGGAACCAGAAAGTCAATTTTTCTTATTGGGCCTAGATTTACTATGGTTATGGGTAGAATATAATCTTATTTATGGTATTACTTCACAAAAGAAATTTGGAAAGAGAGCCAATTGTATTGCCCAGTGAAGAGTGAACATTGTTTGCATTGTCACATGGTATTAAGCACCTAGTACTGAATGTATCTGAGACTTAAATGGTACTATCTCTTTCTGTGGCAGTTTCTCTAAAAGCAGTAATTAATTGAAAAGGTTTAATGAGTCTATAGAATGTCAATTAATGAGTTAAGATTTTTATGTTTTATTTTGCTACAGACTTAGCTAGATGTTTTGGCCTCTGATATGAAGCTACAAAACTGACCTTTAAAGAGAATTCATTCATTCCTGGCTACGTAAATAATGAGTCTGATTTGAATCAGCTGGTAGAGCTGGACAAAAAGATCTTTTAAAAATTCTGATGTTCTGTTAGCACTGCACAGTGTCCAAGAGTAAAATCGGGTCTACTTAATTATTAATTAATTCTAAGTCTTTTTGGGTTTCATCAAGTCTACTTAATCATTTATTCTTTTTGGCTTCTTATATAAAACTATGATAAGAAGTTATATTTTAGTAAGCATGAAGTGCTGTAATGCCAAAGTGACATATTCATGAACACTTGAAAGAAATGGTTAAAACAACTAATAAGAGTCTTAACCCTTTGCTGTTGGGAAAAAGGAAAGGGAAGAAGATGATGAGTTGACAAGATAAAAAAGGTTTCTCCAGTATAACCTCAGATGTAAAAAGGGACAAGTTTAACCTATACCAATGTTTTAATTGATTCGCAGCCAAATCAACAAATACTAAAGCCTGCTTGTGTTCAGTATTTTATTTGGATTGTTAAAAGTAAGTCTTGAGCATGGTCATGAATCACAGTCACATTTTGAGAACCTTCTTATAATTGTAAAACCAAAGTAAAACTTTTCTTATGTTCTTTCTTTAGGAAAAAAATTCTATCATTTGAAAAAAAAAATCACTCGATCATCCTGCCCTTCTGACTCTAAAATTAATTATTTAAAAATTTAACAACATATAGGGATTATAGTTTTGTAATTTTTTTTAGTTTTGTAATTTTAAAATGTTTAAAGTGTGTTAAAATAATTTCGACTTTGAGTATACATGTATTTACCCAGAATTAAGTGCTATTTTTGTCTAAAGCTATTATAAGAGGACACAGATTCGTTTGTGCTTATAATGTTACTTAATTATTAAGTAAATTTAAATATCCTATTGTATATAACAAACTAAAAGGGCTCATTGATGGTGCTAAATAGACTTTTAGAAAAGTGACAACAGGTCTTTCTTATTTTAATGACACAGGAAATTCAGAACACACTGAAAAGAGATTGAAAAATGGAAACAAGAGCCCATGTCTTTTAAAAACTGTGTTGTAAGGGAGAAAACCAGTTAACACTCAGTGGACTTCATTAACTGTTCAAGTTAAAACTTATTAATATATTCTATATATAAAGTGAATGATTTTGGAGATAGACTTTTTAATGGTCTAGAATAGTGCTTCTCACTTTTTTGTTTTTTTAAACAAACTCCTTTGAGACTGATGAATGTGGTGGACTTGTTTAAAAAATGATCCTCATCAGGGGACTGCAGAGCTAGAACTAGAGGTGAACTGTTGGGTCCTTAGTTTATACACTCCACTGAAATGTGACACATTTTAAAAGAATTTGCTTGAGTAAATCAAAGAAAATGTCTTTTATCTTGGACTGTATGATCTACCTAGATAAAATTAACATGGAGAAAGAGAAGGATTAACTTTGATGTGACAGACTTTTTTTGTGAAGGCTCCAATTTTAATGGAAGGTGTAGCTTGAAATACAATAGACACCATAAAAGAAAAACCATGGGGTGCTGTAGTTACCATTTTGAAGTATATGATCAAGATTTTGTATTGTTTGTGTTTCTCTGATTTGTTCAGAGGTATGCCGGGTTTGTGATATATTTTATCAAATACTTTAATCTTGTCAAGCTTAATGCCATATGGATTTTTGCCATATATGGGAATACCTGTATATAGAATTTTATAATCCATCCTTAAAGACCCAAATTTTAAAACCATTTCATGATTTGAGGCAAGAACTAATGTTTGGAAAGTCATTCACATGAATAGGAGCCTCAGTAGAGCAAACCCTAATCACTTCTGGTAACTTCACTTTAGCTAATACTTCATCCAATGTACAGGTTTGTACTTTCTTGTTTCTTTTCTCAATTATAGCATTGTAAATTTGCCTTAGGTTTTACGTGATACTGCTATCAAGATCCTTTTGATCTTAACCAAAGTGAAGAATGATGCATCAGCAAGTGGGCTGCAGATGAAACAAAGGGGTTATGATAAACACGCTGAAAATAAAGACAGTAGCAATGATTCAACAGCAAGAGATAATCCATACAGATACCAGGGTCTAATCTGCCCCTACGCTTGTGTGTGCACTTAAGTAAGGAAGACTGGAGAGTTATAGGGAAAACATGCTATTACTGCATTTTCAGCTCTTCCAAATTATAACTGGATTGTGTGTGAGAACTTTTTCAGAGTGTAAGTGGGCAGAAAAATAGCTCAGCTTTACAACAAAATGTTAACGAGAGAGGAACCGTGTACCTTTGTTGCAGTACTTTTGCAGTGTAAGGGAGGGCAAACAGCAAGTATGTACCTCTCCATTCCCAATTCCGACTTGCAGGGATAATGGGTTAGCCGAATGCAAGCTGTGAAGTCCAGTTTCTGGACTGAATCCACCTTCTGTCACTCCCTTGGTATTTTATCCTGTAAATGCTCTTTAATTGCTTTGTGCCTCACTTTCCCAGTTTGGTAAGAAATGAATAATAAAACAGTGCTGACAAGGTTTAATCATTTATCGAACCTGATAGGTGTGAGCTCAATGAATGTGCATTTATTTTTTAGTAAATACAGCTTGTGTTAAATTATTGATTTTACTACTACTATAAATGCTAGAAACATTCCTTTTTTTTTTTTTTTTTTGGTACAGGTGATTGAACTCACAACCTTGTGCTTGGCAAGGAGGTGCTTGTGCTGCTGAACTAAATCGCTAGCCCAAACATTCCATTTTTATAGACCTGTGTATTTCTTGGTATTCACACGGATTTTCCAGAGTTATTAGTCAGAAAGCATTTACCTTCTCTTAGTTACTTTGCAGGTTCTACCCTATTCTTGGGAGCCAGGCTGACCTTGCCGTCAATCTCCACGTCCCCCACCCCTTGTTTTCCTTTGGCCTCCTATACATACCATCCTCTGAGAGCTAGGCTTTTCTTTTAGGCTAATTTATCATTCATGAACCCCTCTCAGAATATCTGCCTCTGGGAATTGAGGATTAAAGGAATTTATGAAAGTAGACAAAGGTGTAATTCCTTATGAACTTGGGCTTTGGGGCTAGGAATTTAAATTTTTTTCTTTTTTAGATTTTCTGAGGATCTGATGATGAATGTATTTTCCTTCCAGTCTTAAGCAGATTCTTAGAGTGTATTAGATTATTGCTTATTTTCAAGCAGTCTTCTACCCTTCCTCCTTTTTTTCTTTCTTTTTGCTTCACAGTTGTCTAGAATGTTTTGGTAATTTAACAACTTCAACCCTTTTGCTAAAATGTCTTTTTGCCTTACAACTGGGCAGAAATTATTACAGCCATATATTATAGTATTGCAATGTAGTAAAGTTAATGGTTAAATAGAATAGACAATTTTTATTTGGTTTGTAAATAATATATTGCATCATTTACGTGTACAAAAACATAAACCAACTTACTAGTTCATGTTTTCCTTCAGTCTACTAATCCCCCCCCCCCCCAGCACCAAGGATTGAACTCACAACCTTGTGCTTGCCAGGCAGGCACTTAGGCCGCTGAGCTAGATCCCTGGCCTGTATCTGAATTTCTAACACTTACGCATATAAATAAATACTAAAGGAAAACAGATCTCACACCTTTAGCTGAATTCAGTCTTCTTCCAGAGTACTTTTAGGGTATGCCTAGCTAATGTTAGAAAGATAAGGATCTGAATCTTAGAGTCAAGCTCTCATAAATTACTTAATTTTCTTAAACTACTCTCTCCCTCTCTCTCCCTGCTTCCCTTCCTCTCTCCTTTCCTCTCTTCCTTCTTTCCTCCTTCCCTTCCTTGTTTCTTTTTTGTGGTATTGAGGGTTGAACTCGGCCTTGGCACTGAGTTACCAGACCCTTTTTTTGTTGTTGTGAGACAAGGCCTCACTAAGTCATTCAATTATCCAGGCTGGACTGGAACTTGTGCTACTCCTGTCTCAGCCTCCTAGAGTGCTGAAATTACCAGTATGTGCCACCATGCCTAGCCCAATTTTCTTTAAAGAGAAATAATATTAATTATATCTGCCATTATAGAGTTGATGTGAGGACTAAATGTGTTAGCATATATAAAGTGCTTATCATGTGCTGTATAAAAAAATTTCAACAACATACATTAGCAGTAGTTCAAAGTTTTGGAGGGGTGGGGATGTAGCTCAATGGTGGGGTGCTTGGCTAGTATGTGTGAGGCTCTGAATTCAATCCCCCAAAAAGTCCCACTTTTTTTTTTAAGGAAAATTAGAAAGTGTACTGAGACAGTAGCTATGAAAACTCATCTATTTACAATATCAAAATGGTATTTTTATGTGCTAGTGCATACAGTTATTTAGTAAAAAGAGATTAAGGGTGTTAAATAGAATTTACTATAAGTTTCTATTTAATAAATCTAGTGTCAAGATAAAAGGAAATGGTACCAATAGTGGAATCTATTAGTAAAAGTGAAGAGAAAAAGCCAAATACACGTATAGTCCCGGTACAAGAGTGAGAGTAGGTAGCATGTCACGTGGGAAAAAGCACAGGACTTTGAGACAAAATACAAGAGCTTTTGTTCTCTTTGTGCATAATGATGATGTTGGTTGAGATGTTTTCAGCATTCTTTGAGTTTATAGTCAATGCAAATCTGTGAAAATTTTGACTTGTCTTCTCCATGGAATGAGAATTTCAATAGATAGATTTTGTGGTAGGATGAATAATGACTTCCCCCAAAAGTCCAAATGCCCACATGCTGCTTCCATTGTGAATATATTACCTTACCTGTCAAAAAAAAAAAAAAGCAACAAAAAAACCTTTACAGACAAACAGGGAAAGAGAAAAGAAAAAAAATACACGTATACACAAGGTAGATAAGATGGTTATACACTTAGCTTCTTTTAGTTCCTTGAAAAGAATGTTCTGTGCTAATAATGTTAGAACATGATATGACGCCTATATCTCATACTCTGATCAACAACTATAAACATAACACATAATGTATCAACTATTGTAATGATTCAGCTGACCTGTTATGAAACTTGGTTTCATTGTGATGTCTATTTTTCTTTCTTTCTTTTTCTTCTTTTTTGTCTCTTTCCTTTTAAAAAATAAAATAAATTAAATTAAAAAATAAAAGAGTCTTCAGCTGGGAGGATTATGTTGGATTACCCACATGGGCCCCGTGTAATCACAGAGGTCCTTACTAGAGAGACAGGAGGGACGGGGCAGAAGAGACGGGAGATGCAATTGAGTAAATAGAGGTTGAAGGGATGCAGCCCATTCAGAAGCTTCTTCAAGTCGGAAAGAACAGGGAACAGATTCTTGGCTGGAACATGTGTAAGAAACCAAGCCTTTGACTTTAATATTTAGACTGATTTTACACTTTGGCTTTCCAGAACTGTAAGATAATCAAATTGTTTCAAGTCCCCAAGTTTGTGGTAATTTGTTACAGCAGCAAGAGGAAAGTAATACAGGATTTATTGGTGTGTTTTGCTAAAAGAAAACAAGTTTCTTGAGGTAATGTGTGGGGTCATTTGATCCATTTTTTATAATTATCGTTTTTGACTGAGCTCTTACATTTCTGGTAGGGGGCCAGGGCATAAGCATCTGCATGGCAAGTGCAAGGTTGTGAGTTCAATCCCTAGTACCAAAAAAAAAAAAATTCTAGTAGGCCCAGGGAGATAGTTCTGTGGCAAAAGCTCCTGCCTGGCAAGTGCAGGTCCTGAGTTTGATTCCTGGTACAAAAAAAGAAAAAGAAAAATCATTCTGGTAATTATTATTGATGATAGGGATATAAAGGCTGGAAAGCTACTACATACTGCAAGTCTATCACCATTCTTCCACTTCCAGTTTTCTTAGTTTCCTCCCTTGAGTGCTTCTTACGAGGGAACTTTCCAATCAGTCAATGGTTCTACTTCACAAACTTGGAATAAGAGCTCAGAACCAAAACATATATTGACACAACACAGAAAATACTGTCACAAAGCTGGATGTGGTGGTGCACACCTGTAATCCCAGCACTCAAGAGGCTAACGCAGGAGGATTGTTGTTTGAGACCAGCATGGGTTACAAAGTGAGCTCAAGGCCAGCCTGAACTGCATAGGGAGACCCTGTCTCAAAAAGACCAAGAAAAAAAAAATTCCGTCACAGAGTAGGTCATGTGCAAAACATACATACGCATGCTGTACATACTATGAAACTGACGCATCGAGCAGGCTGAAGATCAGTTTATTCACCAGGCCCCAAGTTGACCTCACATTCAAGCATCCCACAACTTGTTTTAAGGAGTGCCAGGATACATGATAGGTTGACTGGGTTAGTTATAAAACAGGTGTGACATCGTTGGTAGTTTTCTTTTCACTGACATCTGTGTCATACTTTATCCTTGTTAAATTGATTTTACTGCACTTGTAGCTTTGTTGGTGTTTCAATTATTTTAAGACTTAGTGAGCAGCTCTTGCTCCTAGGAAGGAAGGGTGGGTCATACGATACGATGTGGTCATGCCTGGAGAGCTACCCGAACACCTCTCTGGACAGATGCCTTCATTGCCCTTAGGATTTTCTGGGCTAGTTTTTTTTTTTTTTTCCTGATGCTTCATCCTTCTTGTCCCTTGTTTTGTAACAGTCTGCCTAGAGATAGAGAAGCAAAGGGCAAGGACAATCAGACAAGTTTGGATAAAGATCAGTTGGAATAAGCAGTAGGTTGTGAATCATGCTTGGAAGAAATCAGTATTTCTCTTGGACTGGAAGACCTTGAGACGAGGGAATATGTCTTAGTGTAGATAAGTCTTAAGAGAAATTAGGCCCACAAGAATCTAAAAGAAATTAAGCAATGTGTGGTCCTGTACCTAATTATTGCAAAATTAAACAAGCCAACTCATGCTCTTTGATAAATAGCTAAAATTAATTAAATTAAAGTTAATTTAGCTAAAATTAAAATTGCCATATGGATGGAAAGAAAAAGTTTTTATGGACTTAAAATATCCTTGAACAGAAGCAAGCTACTAGTGGGTCACTGGTGGTCAATAACACCTATGACAAAGAGATGGTAATATATGATTATTAAAGCAAAATAATTGCAACCCACCAGGTCATCTTTAGTAAATATGTGCTCTTTATCATAGGATCAGTAATGCACACTTCCTCCGATTTGTCTTTTTAAACTAAATTGCCTAGTATTTATTGAACATCTAGTCTACCCAAGGAACTATAGGGAATTAACACATTTTATATATACTAATTTGGTGTCTAGAATAATCTGATATTTTTGTGTTTAAAGCTCTTTAGTTAACACCAAGTTGTAAGCTATAAAACTACATATATTTATTTAATAATTAATTTATAGGAGCTTAAATAAATAATTTAAAATTTAAAACAGCTTTAAATCTGCTAAGGTACCATTTCATTTGCTTCCTTTCTTCTCCCCTCTCCTCCCTTCTTTTTTCCTGGATTGAATCCTGGGTCATTGCGCTGACCCAGGATTTTTTATTTTATCACTATTTTTTTTTTTGAAGTAGGTTCTCATTAGATTGTCCAGTCTGGCCTTGAATTTATAATCCTCCTGCCTCAGGTCCTGATTAGCTAGGATTAGAGGTGTATACCACTTCTTTCCCTTCCTTTTTTCTTTCTTCCTCCCCCTCCCTTATAAAATTTGTCATTGCCTGATTTAGCTTCTTTTCAACTACAGAGTCCCATCCTTAAAGAAAAAGCACAAGAGTTAAAGTCAGATTTATAAAACTGGTGAAGTATTCATAGATGATTGCTCACTTGAAAAAAATTATCGTAAGTATTGTTAAATTTTGAGCCCATCTGAGTAATTCCATGGTTGATAGGAATAACTTGGAAACAAGGTGCTTTTATTTCATTAAAACCATTGTTTTAATGAAAGTGATAATTTCAAAAACCATTTTAAGAACTATGCAGCATGTTTAAACATTTAAGATTGTGGTTGACCTTAAAAAATATCTAGTTTCAAGCCAGGGTATGGTGGCTCATGCCTGGAAAGGTCGACTCAGGAAGATCATGACTTAGAGGCCAGCCTGGACTCCACAGTGAAATTCTGTTTAAAAAAAGAAAGCATCTGGTCTCTACTTATTTTCTACCCTCATTAGCTGCTAACCCTGTAGGGCCTCTTAAACATTTGCGACCCCAGTTTGAAGCACAGTTGTTTGGTCTAGTGTGAGCAGTGGCTGTAGAACATCCTTAAAGTCTTTGGAAAAAAAAATAGGAATAAAAATTAGCAGCTTCTAATTAGAAAGGAAAGTGTTTTAGTAACTTCTCTAGGTGGAGATAGATGTTAATAGGCTCAAGGGGCAGGGAGACTATGGGTATTGACCCATCCAGGAGAAATCACAGCGTGGTGAGCTGCTGCTCTCGGGTTCCGCGGCACATTCACACCATCTCCTCCTTTTCCTTCTGTCTAGTCTTCACTGGGAAGAGAGGGGACCAAGAGCTATATATTTCTTCACAGCAAAACAGCAACAAGGCAGTTAACGTTAGTGTCTCTAAACATTTCACCTGATTCTCAGTCCTCAGCCTTTTTTATTTTGCAATTTTATTTTAAAAAATACATCAATGATTTTAATTGTTTTCACAGATTTCAGAGTTCACATTAGAGGGATTAGCCATTGAGGCCACTGAAAAAGGAATAAGTACGATTATGAATGAAGGGATAAAAATGATCAAGAAAAGATGTATATTCCTCATCCAAAAAAAGGAAAGATGTATATACTTATATGTCCATTGTCTGAAATGATTACAACTATTTTATTTATTTATTTATTTATTTAATTTTTTGTCTTTTTGAGACAGGGTCTCATTACACAGTTCAGGCTGGCCTTGGGCTCACTTTGTAGCCTAGGCTGGTCTCAAACTTGCAATAATCCTCCTGCCTCAGCCTCCCAAGTGCTGAGATTACAGGAGTGTGCCACCATAGCCGGCCTATGATTATAACTATTATGTGTCACAAATATATACTAATAAAAAAGAATAAAGATAAAAATCACAAGATGATATTTATTTAAGTAAATGGAAATTGTGATTCATTTTACTAGCATTGTTATTTACATAGAACATGCAATCATGCACATATTACATAATGTGTATATAGAATTTAAACATTTTTGATAAGAAAGAAATTGTTTTTCAAAATTTTTTCACTCATAGTACAAGTAGTTTTTAAGCAGATAAGCATTCATAAACAGATGAGCCTGTGATTTATTTTGCCAGACTCAAAGCTTGGACTAATGTGAGGCACTTCACTAACTGAAGTAGAACATGCTACCTAATTACGCTAGAAATCTTTTTTCTGTATCCCTATCTCCAGTAAAGGGAAATAATAGAATTTGGAGAAACAGTGTATATTTATTGAGAGAAATATTAAGAAACATGAGAGCAATTTCTATGGTGTGGAGAAAGGAATGAGGACAAAGTGTGACTTATCTACAGAACTCTTCATAGACCAATTAAAGACACTTTCCCACATGATGCCACAGGCCCTACCACGTCTTGGTTTCTTTGCTAAAATCTTTCAACCTAGTTAACTGGGTAATTTTCTCCTGGGAACATATTTTCTATTTTATAACAGAAGCTGATGAGGAAATGGGTTCACTTTTCTGAAAACTGCTTTACAAGCAAATGTGCTATATAACACTTTTATAAAGCTAGGGATACAGATCTTATCTCACCCATATAAATTTAGTAAAAAAATTTTTTTTAAATCTGAAGGGGAGATGTGAACAAAACATGTCTATACTTGAGTAGCAAGATGCTAGGTATTGATATGTGCAATAAAAGCAATCAAAATAGGCCAAGTAATTACTACTCTTTCTTTTCATTACACAAAGATCAAAATATGTGCTAACTCAACAGCCTCAGTGCACTGACTGTGCATTGACTAATTTAAAGTATATGTCCCGATTTTTCAGAAGCTCCTGATGAGTTCCCTGTTCTTTTATTTTTCCGTTGTGCAGAACCACAATCAGATCTGCGTTCTGTATTGTGGAGAGTCTGTGAGCCACCACTAGGCATGTCCTCCCTCTCCGGGCTTTGTCCAGAGCATGCTGAACCACCTGGAGGAGACAAGGATATGTGATCACTGGTTGAGTTACATGTTAATAAGCTTGGCTGAGTCAAATCCACTAAGGTAATCTAATAACATTCTTGTTATAGTTGCTTATTCCCAAATGAATTGCCCACTTTATGAAACAGTCACCCTACCCAACAAAAATCTAGAAAAAGAAATTGTAAGTATTTTAAGACTTTCAATTGGAAAACCATCTGTCATGATGAATAAAAATGAAATGTTTGTATATTATTTTAAACTCAAAGCCAGAAAGTAGTTTTCTTTTTTTTTTTTTCTGGAAATTAAATCCAAGGCCTTCTCACTGAACTATATCCCCAGCCTTTTAAAATTTTTCTTTTTCTTTTTTGGGGTAGGGTTTTGCTAAGTTGCCAAGTTACCCAGGCTGGGCTCAAATTTGCAGTCTTCCTGTCTTGCCTTCTCATCGTGCTGAGATTATAGGTGTGCACCACCACACCAGGCAGGAAGTAGTATTTCTATATCTGAGTGGAATTGTCTAATACATTGAGCTCATTTTCTTCTTTCTCTCTCTTTTTATTTTTGGTACCAGGGATCAAACTCATGACCTCCTGCTTACCAGGCAAGTGCTACACCCGCCTCGGGGCAGGTAGCTTGCATATAGTATAAGGGAGGGAAAGTGGCTCGTTCTTCCCTTTTGCCCTTTTTGCTCTTGTCACCTTTGGTCCCTGCCACTGCTATGAATGGCTGCTCCTGTGTCATGTCACCCTGCTTTAGAGCCAACTGATTATAGACAAACCTCCACAAACTGTGAGCTAAATAAATTTTTTCCCTGTATTTTGGGCATCAGGGGTTTTGTCTTAGCAATAACAAAAAAAATCTAAGACAAAATTTGGTACCAGGAATGGTGTTGTTGCTGTGACCGAGTATACCTGACCATGTGGTTCAAAAGCCTTTAAAGATGGCTTATTAAAAAAAATTCAAAAAGGTTCTAAGATTTCACCTAAAAGAGTAGTGCTAAAATGCCTTAGACTGTTCTGTTCCAGAGATTCTGGTCAGAGATCAAAAGACCAAAAGACTGACAAAAATCCTAATGATAAAAACCAGACTCAAGAGGTTTCCATTAAAAAAAGAGACTACATTGACTGCTAGACTCCAGATGGTGTGTTATGACTTGAAAAAAAGTTAGTCTACATTTTTGCTCATGTCCAGAGACTTTACCTGAGACTAAGATTAAAGACAGTAGATTAATTAATCTGGCAAAAATTTTTTTAAAGCAATCAAATGTTGAAGCTATGACATTGCTATTGTTGGATGCTTTTAGCCAGATATATGTTACAAATCAAGAGCAAAAAGCCCAGCAAGATAATTTAAAACATTGTGAGTTTGACAAAAAAAAAAAAAAAAAGTCCAATACAGCTATAAACTATAGAGTTAAAATCTCCATTGCTAAACAAAACAAAACAAAACAAAAAAATGGCTTGGGGGCATCACAAAAAGTGACAGATTTCTACCCTTTATAGCCTAAAAACTATAAAAGTAAAAGACTTTGCTTTTAAAAACCCTAAAACGCCTTGTTCCAAATGGTGACAGATGCACTATGT
>RJWT010000456.1:43531-67692 GCA_004365215.1 Cuniculus paca
AAAAAAAAAAAAAAAAAAGCCTGACTACTGCTCCAACTGATAACAAACTTTGACATCATCTGGTTTTAGACACATATAAAATACAAGAGTTCTGATGTTAAAAAGGCTTCTACCTCGATTTCAAAAGGCCTAAAAAGGCAGGCAATACACCCCTAAAAATACAAACATGAAGCTGTGAGGGTAAAGCCAAAAGTGCAGTAAAAACTCCAAAAGTTTAAAAAAGCCAAAAGCATAAATCATCTAAAAAAGGCTGCTAGGATTAAGCCAAACGGTCCTAAAAAAAAGGCCTAAAACCTACAACCACCAAAAGTGCCATAGAGACAAAGTCACACAAGCCTTTTAGAGCTCACAACTTACTACAGATTGCTTTAGATGTTCCATATAAAACTACAAAACTTAACGTTTTCTCTGCTAGATTTTAGATTTGCTTTAGACCCAGTGCTTTATAACTTTAAAAATGTCTATCTTGTGCCATTAAATGTTAAAAATGTTTGACTGTCTTTTATACAGGGGTTCACAGCTAAAAGTTTGCCTTAAATCTCAAAAAAGACTTGAGACTTAGACTTTTCAGCAATGATAAAACTGTTAAGACTTTAACAACTCTTACAGATAAACTAAATACCTTTTACATAAAAATATACACATGAAGGGCCGGGGATCTAGCTCAGTGGCCTAAGTGCCTGCCTGGCAAGCGCAAGAGTTCAATCCCTGGTGCCACAAAAAAAAAAAAAAAACACCAAAAAAAAATATATATATATGCCAGGCCCGGTGGTGCACACCTGTAATCCCAGCACTTGGGAGGCTGAGGCAGGAGGATTGTTGTGAGTTCAAGACCAGCCTGTGCTACAAAGTGAGCTCAAAGCCAGGCTGAATGGCATAGTGAGACCCTGTCTCAAAAAGACAAGGGCCAGGGATTTAGCTCAGCAGCCTAAGCACCTGCCTGGCAAGTGCGAGGTCATGAGTTTGATCCCTGGTACTGCAAAAAAAAAAAAAAAATATATATATATATATATATATATATGTCTTTGGGGAACCACGGGAAAATGTTATGGTTTGTATCTTGTGTCCCCCCAAAATTTCATGTGGTCATGGTGGGTGGGGTGGGCCTTTCAAAGATGGTTAAATGTAGAGTTTGAGATTGGTTCATTGTCTAGTGCTAGAATTGGTGATGTGAGTGCTGCACCCACCTTGGGGCAGGCAGCTGACATACAATATTAGGGAGGAAAAGTGGCTTGCTCCTCCCTTTTGCCCTTTTTGCTCTTGTTGCTTTGGTACCTACTGCTGTCATGAATGACTGCCCCTGTGCCATGTCACCATGCCAGCTGATTATAGACTAAAACCTCCACAAACTGAGCTAAATAAACCTTTCCTTCCTTTAAGTTGAGTGTCAGGTGTTTTGTCTCAGCAAAACAGACTAACAAAAAAACTAAGACACAACCCCATAAGATACAGGTATTTTCATTTTTCTGAGTGAATTGCAGTTGGAAGAGCAGAGGTTATTGGACCAAGGTCTCACTGCTAGTGGCTGGAAGAGCCAAGATTGTAGCCCAGATGTGTTTGGTTCCCAAACATGAAAGATAATCATCTGCAAATACCATGAATGGCTTAACTTCCTCGATTCTTAGGTCAGAGTCCCTCTACTAGAGTGTAGGAAAATTACTTAACCTTTCTAAACTTTCAAGTGAAATCTGTACAATGGACATTTTAGCGAAAGAAGTGAATTCATAAAGTTGTGAGAATTGCTTTAACAGTATGTAAGGTAAGACTGAAAGATCAGTGAATATTTAAATTAAAAAACTTATTACAGCAAGACACAGTGACATTCCTCTCCTTCAGAATACTCCCCATTCTTTTGAACACACTTAGCCCGTTGCTGTCACTTTCTGAAGCAGTTCGGGAAGTCCTACTTCATGAATGTCTGGTTGTGCTAT
The DNA here is from genome assembly GCA_004365215.1 of Cuniculus paca. Taxonomy (NCBI): domain Eukaryota; kingdom Metazoa; phylum Chordata; class Mammalia; order Rodentia; family Cuniculidae; genus Cuniculus; species Cuniculus paca. The sequence goes on from RJWT010000456.1 coordinate 45,463, forward strand.
CTCAGCTGCTTCAGTGTCCTGAGTCAATTCAAAATGTTGAATTTTCAAGGTCAGTTTGATTTTGGGGACGAGCCAGAAGTTGCATAGTGCCAGGTCTGGTGAAGAAGGTCGATGAGGACACACTGTCATGTTTTTATGAGCCCACCTTTCTGTTGGCCAGATGCCACTCAACAGCAGCATTCACCAATTTTTGATCACATCTTGGAAAGACACAAAAGAGACTTCTGGAACTGCTTCAGAAAGTGGCAATAGTCCAGGTATGGTGGCACATGTCTATCATCCCAGCACTCAGGAGACTGAGGCAGGAGATTTGCTGTGAGTTCAAGGCCAACCTACGTTACATAGTGAGATCAAGGCCCACCTGAACTGCATAGTGAAACACTGCCTCAAAAAAAAAAAAGAAAGTGGCAAGTACAATGAAGTGTGTTTGAAGCAGGGGAAAGTAATGTGAGAGGGTCAATGGCAATGTGTCTTTTATTGCAATACTTATTAAAAATTTAGGGCTGGAGATTTAGCCCAGCGGTTCAAGTGCTTGCCTGGTAAGCAGGTCATGAGTTTGACCCCTGGTGCCAAAACAAAAACAAAAACAAAAACAAAAACAAAAACTCTAAGCTTCTAGGCTGGGGATTTAGCTCAGTGTCATAAGCACCGGCCTGGCAAGTGCAAGGTCATGAGTTCAATCCCCAGCATCAAAAAAAAACACAAAAAAACAAAAAGAATTAAACTATATATTGTGATTACTCCTTGTATAATGAATACCTGATAAATACTAGGATTATCATTCATTTAACCAATGTTTGTTTACTAAAGAGGTGCCTATTATGTGCAAGAAACTACTATGGGGACAAGGACATAGGAAAAGGAGACATCCGAGGAGCATGCTATGTGGGCATATTGTCCTGTGTCCGTTGCTTGTTTCCTGCTCCAATGAAGCTAATACACTGGAGAAGGCAGAATAACTGACTCTGACATTGCAATGCAGATTATTCTTTTCACATGTAGATGATTTTATTAATTGGTTTGGCATCACTGGAATAATAATAACAGAAATTTTTCTAGGGTTCTTTCTTTGATTGGAGGAACATTTCAATAATTGGGTCCCTTTTGATAATGAGACCAATTCTGGGAGAAAACTTTTCTAGGACAAGATTCCTCCGTCCCGACTCTCTCTTACTCCCCAAAACCTACTGAGTTTTTTTTTTTTGAAGGTCAAACCCTTAATTAGATCTGGTGACCTGATGACTGCAATTCTCTCCAGGCCTTTCTTACTCCAAACACACCTTGGTGTCTTCCATGATACCGCATGCTCATATTTATTATTCTATTTCAAATGAAAGAAGAGAATCTTACCTTTTCACTCTCGTTGTCAAGAGCTGAAGTGGCCTCATCCAACAGTAAAATTTTTGGTTTTCGTAGAAGAGCCCTTGCAATAGCTAGTCTTTGTTTCTGGCCACCAGAAAGCTGTGTTCCTTTCAGTCCAACTGGTGTGTTGTATTTCTGTTACAGGAACATGCAATTAAGAAAGCAAGCCTTGGTTATTTAAATTAGTATGGCAACTGTGGGCAAGAACCATATAAATATTTCAAATTTTGCTACTCTTGAAAATTTGTGTCCCAACCAGTGCTGGAATCTATTCTTGGGTCTTGTTGTGAATAAATGCTAAATGAGTAGAAAGCACTACCATCCCATTTACTTATGTAATTTGATCCCAGAGAGCAGACCTTTGCCATTATGCTTCTACAAAGGAGTTTTTTTTTAAATTAAAGCATAAGAAAAGAAAATTGTTGGCAAGAAAAAGTTCCCAGTAAACACAAATTCATTTCCATTAAGTTATATTACCTTCTATTTTCAGGTCAAAATGATTCAAACTGTTTTAAAACAACAAAGAAACTGAGTTCCTTCCCTTTGGTGCCTGCTAAACCTCTGGGGACATCTCCCTGCAGATGCTCGGATTCAGTTCTCAGTAGCTCATGCACCTTCCTGGAGACGAGTCTGGCAGTTCGACACAGTTTATTTACTTTTTTACACCACCAAGTGCTCTCGATGACATTTAGTACTATTCCCAGTGTTTCCACAGATGCCCTTTACTTGCTAATAACCTTTTCCTGTGGTGTTTCTTTCCTGTGGAAGTGGAAGTGAGGAACATTTCCTTTATATTTTGAAGCCAATGTGATCTCCAGAATCATGATTGGTCAGTTCATTTAGAATGAGCAGGTTCCTGCTTGCTTTCTAGACTGTTCTATTGACTTTACTTCCCCCTCAAGACTTCTCACTGCTTTCTAGTAGCCCTTGGCAGTTGTCTAAGGAACATATGTCTTTGGTATAAGACAAGAACATGTGGATGGATCAGTCCTACAGAAAAAGCAAGTCCAGGTGTGCAACCTTCCAGAGGAGACTCCTGTAGGCAGTGTCTCTCAGAAGGTGCAGTGGAAAGGGCTGAGGATTTAGCTCAGTGGTGTAAGTGACTTCCTGGCAAGCATGAGGTCATGAGTTTGATCCCTGGTGCCCCCCCAAAAAAAAAAAAAAAAAGGAAAGTGCAGTGGATGATTCATGTATGGTTCATTTTGCTTTCATATCTGGAAGAAGTGCAAGTAGACCGCCTTTCTCTCCACATCTGCCTGATTTCAGGAGGTTTGTAGAATAGTTGTCCAGAGTCTCTGACATAACCTTATAACAAATATATATGGACTTCATCTCAGAGTTTTCTTCTTCAGTTTGAAATGTATAGTTGCTGATTTTATATCAAACAATGGGTGTCTGAATTACCAAAGTGCAGTAAAATTGTCTTTTCTAAAGTGGTTGTTTCCCAGAGAATGTAGAGTTTAGCCATCTTCTCTGGGATTTATCTGGAATGGCAGCAGGTGGTCTATGGACTTTTGGAATCTGAAACTAGAATTAAGAAAATGTGAACTTGCACATCTGTCAAACAGTATTGCTTCTTTAATGCCAGTCTCTGCTGTCACAGAGTCTCTTGGAAAAGTGAAGAAAAGACAAAGTTTTAACAACTAGTTGTTTTTCTTTCCTTGCAAATTTGATTGTGTCATTTCCCTGTTGAAAAAATAGCTAGTGCTTATTACTAAACTTTGCAGCCTGATGTATCAGGACCTTTACATTTTAGTCCTAGCTCATATTTTTGCCTCTTCTCAATTCCTTTCTGCTTATATGCTCCAGGATTTAATATTTTCCCCTGACACCCAAACGCCTCTCACATGTATGTATATATTTGTGTATATGTTCATTTTGACTGTTAAGAATGACTTTGTCCCTCTCTGCCTGGTAAACTCTTACTTACCCTTTAAGACTCAATTCAAAGTAGCATGCTCTGGGATTTTCTCTGGGGTTTCCTACTTTATACTCTCCCCACTGCACTGTACTTGATTCCAGCAGATTGTCTATCATAGTGACATTTCTTTGATCATTGTTCACAATTTTGAGCCAAATCCTGGGAATTCCACATTTTTGATATCTTTTAAATCCATTTTATTCTTATTTTATTTTTTTCCATTTTATTCTTTTTTTTGGTATTGGGATCTAGCTCACTACCTATTTTATTCTTATTTTGCTACTGGGGTGCTCTACCACTGAGTTACATCCCCATCCATTTTATCTTTTTGTGTTGAGGCAGGGTCTCTCTAAATTGTGCAGGCTGGTCTCAAACTTGCAGTCTTCCAGCTCAGCCTCCCAAGTGACTGACATTAAAGGCGTATGCTACCATGCCCGGTGATTTCACTTTATACTTACTAATTTAGACCTTCAAAAATCTATCCTTGGAAATAACTCCTAACTAATCTCTTAAACTCTCTTTGTCATTTTATATTGTCATTTACATGCCCAATAGATGTCTAATTCCAAACATTTTCCCTATTCAAAAACCTTTAGTGAGTCCTTAGAAACTGTCAAGGTAAAAATATCTTTGCTTTGTATTCAAATACACAGTTTTACCTTAATGTGATCATCAAGCATTATACTTCATATGTTCTGCTCCCTAGTCTAACTGCTTATCATTCTGTGAACACATTAATAGTTTCTGTCTCTGGTTCTACTCAGACTCTGAGGTTCTACTTCATTGTAAAGAATGCCCTGTTACATCCTTGCCTACTGATGTTCCAGCTGATCAATATTCAGGTCACCTCTAAATTCTCTAAGTGCCTGTCTGACCTGACCGCCTCTGATCCACTCCCCCTGAGCTCAGCAGTTTGTTTACATTCTTCACACATTGCAGTGATTTGTGTATGTGTTAGTCTGTGTTCATTTCAACAATGTAGAATTATATTTTATTTGTCTTGGCTAACTTCTCTAAGTAACAGCCCCTGGTTTGCAAAGAACAAGGATCGGTATGCATGAGTATTGGGATAAGGAAATGAAGACAGGAAATGCAGAATTTGAGAAAAGAGGAATTGGCAGAAGCATCAGTTCATAAAAGCAAAGGTAAAATAAATCCTCAGTAAGCAAAAGTGTGGCAACTACTGTATCTTGAGGAAGATTAAAATGGATAATATCTCGATGTGTAACATGTGAAGACTTTCTTCCTGTGTCTGCTTTAAGTATGGAGATACATGGTGCATTCAGTGTTACTTGAAGGGCCTAAGTTCTCTTTCAGAGTTTTGTTTGCTTATTTTTACACTGATACTGTGGCCTTATGTTTGGAGAGGATATGCTGAAATCCATTTATGTGTTCTAGAAAATTGATTCTGTCCAGAGGAAGGACAGCACATTACAAAGTTCGGTTTTATTTTTCTTCCCCAAATACCTCATGGAGGACCGTAACATGTTCCTAAGTGTCTCACCCATTCCATGTCCCCTACTGTGGTGGTTGCTTGGACGCCCTTGTGATAACCAGAGGCTGCTTTTGGGGACTTTGGACACTTGGCTTCCATTTCTGAAACTCTAGAACCACCCTACATGACCCTCCCTCCTTTCTGTGTATGATAAAGAATCCAAGTCCAACCCCGATTCTCTGTACAGCTTTAGGGAAGCTAATGGAACTTCCTTATCTGTAAAATGGCATGTTTACATCATCCATCTGTATTGTGATGGAATTTAACTCTTTGTTACTGGAGTGCTGGGAACATGAAAGACTGTTTTCCTTGCTTCCTTTCCCTCTCCCAAATCCACATAAGAGGGAAGCCTTGTCTTACCCAGAGTACTAGCTTGAGGCATTATTATAATGTAGTTTTTCCCAGAAATCTCTGATTTTAATTTTTGATGATTTTTACTTTGGCACCAGATTTCTTTCTAGTTGATTCTACAGTATTTTGGGGGGAAATAATGATACGAAGGGAAATTAAAGTTAAATTTAAAAACACTGTGAAGTTGGGCATGGTGGTGCATACCTGTATCCCAGCACTCAGGAGGCTGAGGCAGGAGGATCATTGCAAGTTCAAGGCCAGCCTGAACTACATAGTGAGACTCTGTCTCAAAAAGACAAAAAGAAGGGGAGGGGCTGGGTATTTAGCTCAGCAACTCAGATGCTTGCGTGGTAAGTGCGAGGTCATGAGTTCAATCCCAGGTACCAAAACAAAACAAAACAAAAAAAAAGCACACTGAGAAATGAGCTATTCTTTTTTAACTTTTCAGGAGATAAACATTTTGGTTTTATTTATTTTTTTATTTACATTTTGGTTTTAAAGTCTATTTGAAAAAAGCACAATAAATCTTTGCACATGCAGTTTTGGATAAATTTGAGAAATAGTGTAATGAAAAGAATGAAATATAGTAAACAATGTAAGAATAAAAGTCAAATGGTAAAAATATAAAATTCACAGCACCAAACATGAATAAAAAAAAAAACCAAACTATCAGGTTTATGTGGCTAACAATCTGTGAATTAACAATGCAAAGTACCTTGGTTAGAAAAAGTAATTGCCCTAAAAAGACACAGCATTGCACTATTTATAGAAAATACATTAATCATTTTGTTTTGTTTGGTACCAGGGCTCCAACTCAGGGCCTTGTAGTTGCCAGGGAGGCATTGCGCTGCTGAGCGGTATCCCTGGCCTGAACATATGTTGATCTTGACAATATTTTTAGTGCTGCAGAACCTTCCCAAAGTACAGGAAATTGTATTAATGGCCTTTTTCTAGTTGTAGGTATCATTTAGTGCGAAGCAGAGCTGGAGAGGGACGATCTCATAGTTTTAAAGTTAGCACGGTAAAGGCTATGGTAACCATTAGCCTCCACCAAACAAGAGTGGTCTACGTTACTTGTTGGATATACTGGTTGTGAAACTCTTATTCTTTTTTAAACTGTATTAGAAAATCACTTTATAAAAGTTATACTATAAGAATTTGTTTCTGATTGGAAGTAGGTATTTTTATTTGTGTGTGTGGGTAGAGACACTCAGATATTATAATCATGCAGAGCTATAGTTACTTGTCTGTGTGCACAACTGTGTGCACGGTCAGTGTTCACTGTACTAAACCCAGGGTTTTCAATTTTTCTGAGGTTTCTGTGTGAATTGTTGCAGCCAATACAGAGATCAAGGCGACAGGAAGGGCAGCCAAGGTTTTTACACTGCAGTGGGGAGGGGAGGCAGAAAACAATAAGCCCTCAGGCTGATAAGTGCCCTGAAGACAGTGGGATGGGGACAAGTAGTTGAGGGGACTGTTTTACATAGGGGGGCCAGGGAAGGCTTCTGCAAAGGTGGCATTTGTGTTCATGAGACAGGAAGAGAATGTGCTGCAGCAGACTGAGAAGGTGGGAAGGCTGGAGCTGGACCTCATTCTGAGTACGAAGGGGAACCAGGAGGTAGGGGAGGAACACCTCCTAATCTATGTCATAAAAAGTCCCTCTGGTTGCCAGAAAGAGGAAGAGTTAGAAAGGGGAAGCCTGTGGGGCAGATTCTGAGCCTTCTGCAGTCCAGAGTAAAGAACAGTGGTGGTGTGGACAAGGCCAGGTATAGATGGACCGAAGGGGAACAATCAAAATGCGGAAGCTAATTCAGGGAATACTAATGGGTTTCAGTCTTGGAAAAAAAATAGTCACATGAAAACTGCTTTTTTTTTTTTTTTTACACTAACTTTATGTTAGATACTGGCAATAAATGACTGGTATAATTCAAGGAATACATAAAACAACCACATAGGTTGAGCAACTATTTAGGCTCTCTTGGCAAGTTTGTGGCTCAGGACTGCAGATGTTTTCTTACCTCAGGGAGACCTTCAATGAAAGAGTGGATATTTGCGGCATTCGCAACTTCTTTGATCTCATCTAAGGACACCACACGGCTGTTATCACCATAGGCAATGTTCTCTGCGATGCTGCGGTTGAAGAGCACAGGCTCTTGAGAAACGATGGCTATTTGGGAACGAAGCCACTGTACATTCAATTCTTTAGCATCTATCCCATCAAATAGCTGCCGAAAGCAGAATGGAGAATGGTATGTTAAGATCTGACAGCTGTACCACGTTACTGTTCACTGTATTCAAACACTTCAAGCATACAAATCATAACAAGAAGGCTAGGAATTCAAGTTATTTCAAAGTGGTATAATGTTACCCAAGGGAGACTCATAAATCATATGTTGAGAAAAACAAACAGCATATAACTCACTGAAGTTTTGCTTCCAAACTTACCTGACTGTTCTGGAACTGGTCACATATTCCAGAGACCTGCCAGAAGTGTGGAGTAAAGCCTGGGGATCTGTCCTCAAGTCAGATGGAATATGACCACCCTCTTCCTTTTCTGTAGCAGGACTCATTTACTGAAGCCCAAAGAGAGTAGGTGTAGACTCATATGGAAGAACACTCATAGAGATACGTCATTTTGCTAGTGGCCATGTGTATGCACATGGACATATAACAACTTTAACTGATATTTGATGAGCATGCCTACTATGTGATGATAACTCTTCAGGTACCAGGGAAATAGTATATGACAAAGCTCTTGCACTATTGTATTCTAGCAGAGAAAGGCAGGTAATAAACACAGCAATAGATAAACTGAGAAAAAGAAAGTGCCAGGAAGACAGGATAACAGGACAGAGTGCCTGAGGTATTGGAGAGGATGTGGAAAGGGGAAGTGAAGAAGGCTGCATTACTTTCTGTAGAGTTGTCCAAGGGATACTCAGACTGAGCTATGAATGATGAGAAGCAGCTATCAAGAAAGTTGGAGTAAAATGATTCTAGGCAGGGGAGTAGCAAGAACAAGGGCTCATAGATGTGTTTAAAGTACATACAAAAGCCAGGGCAATTGATATACAGTAGTGCATAAGGCGAGGAGAGATACAAGAATTTGGAGAGGGAGGCAGGGCCTAGATCCTGAAGGACTCTGGCTGATGGTATGGTCTCTGGTTTATTTTCAACCATTGAAGGGTTTCCAAGAAGGAGTATGCTATACTATGTGCAAACAGATGACTATTACTAGTTCAAGAAAGCCATTTTGGACAATTCTGGTTTGAAAATATTCATTGAGAATCTATAATGCAGACAAATCTATAAAGTGTAGGTTTAATGTAATTATTTTTATTTTTTGGTATTGGGACTTGAACCTAGGGCTTTTTGTGTGCTAGGCAATTGCTCTATTCAGCACTACATCCCCAGCCCAATGTGACAGTTTTTGACCTTTGGGGACCTATAGTTTTGTAGAGGAAGTGGGAGGCAGGACAGGAAGAGGGGAGGGGAGGGAATCTAGAGGAGGGGAATGTAGAGGAGGAGAAGGGAAGAGAAGGGAAAGGAAAGGAAGGGGAGGGGAAGGAAGGGGAGGGAAAGGAAGAGGAGGCAGGGGAGGAGAGGGGAGAGTTTGGAATGAGAGAGTAAAAGGGATCTAGCGGTTTCATACGTATGGTGGGATAAGTCAAGGTAAGTAAAACGTTCCTTCAGTTCAAAGGAGGGTGAGGATGTATCTTTTTGTGACCAGGACCCACAAAGTAATGGTGTTGATTCTAAAAAGACTAAATTATATATATGGTATTGACAGTTGGGGTTGGGGATGGCCACTGAGAAAAGCATCATTTTGTTATTGGTTTGTTTCTTTTCTCAAGAGTGAGGATAGAGATTTATTTGTTATGTTTTAACATCTGCATTGCTTGCCCTACCCAAACCAGTGAGGGCGCTTACACCCAAATGAATATTAAGAGCAGTACCATTGACCTCCAGATTAGGTGTGATTAAATTCAGTCTTACTACTTGTCCTTTCACAGGATCATAAAATCTCTGCAGAAGTTGAATAGAAGTGCTTTTTCCACAGCCGCTGCTCCCAACGAATGCCACTGTCTTCCCTTTCTCAATACTGAGGGATAAGCCACGAAGGATGAAAACATCAGGGCGGCACGGGTAGAAGAAAGAGACTTCTCGAAACTCTAAATTCCCCTCACATGTGTCCTGTGAAAGGAAATTGACGGTGTTTAGATGGGTGACTTAAGACAGTGGCAATGCTCAGTAGCATCTTGGCGAAGGGCCCTTTGGAAACTATGCATGTTCCCCGACCATTTTAATTTTTAATTTCATATTCATCTCTGCAGAGCTGCTGGCCGCAGAGCAGTTCCTGTCATGCTGCTAGTATTTCATATCTATATTTCTTGTTATCATCACTGCTTGATTTCTCCTGGAAACATGAGTGTCCTTTGGCTTGGCTACGCAGACACAGTTCATTCTACAGATTAGTTGTGTAACCAGCTGCTCTGAATAAATACATGTTTTTTTTCTTTTTTAATTTGGTTTTTAATTTAATTTGCTTTACAGAATTTTACTGCTTAATTCAGAGGAGCTTGTGTCCTCCAAGTGTATTTTGTAAGCGGGACTATATTTTACAGTTAATGTACATTATATTTTGAATCCTGCTTTATCTTTAGTTTCCATCAATCATTATTTGGCAGTAATACTTGCCTAGTTTAGATTTCTTTCTGTGTTTCAGTCTCTTTAGTGAATGATGATTTGTATGTAAACCAATAAGAATATACACCAAAAATGTTTTCAAAAAAGTTTCCAGAACTATCACTAAGTAATGATTAACTTTTCCTAGACATTTTTGGCTCATTAGATTTTGGGTTCTTTTGAACTTCAGGTTTTCCCCCAATAGCCTTTTTTTGTGTGTTGCTGAGGATTAAACGTGGGGTCTCATGGGTGCTACACACATTCTTTACCACTGAGCTATGTCTCCAATTGCATTGTAACTTCTGTTGTTAAGGTGGTTGTAAACTAAGAAGGGGTCGGTGGATATGTATGTGTGTTGTTGGGTAGGATGTGTTGTTGGTGGTACTGATAGCTGGACTTCCAGACAGATTGCCTCCATCAGATTTAGTCACATTTAGCACTTTTTGAACCCAGCCTAAAGGTATCAGATAGAGACACATCAAAAAATTTTGATCATAGGATTCTGTTGTCAAAGAAATAAAAGTTAGCATATGATTAAGAGATATAATAAAAATTATGGTGAATATTTAAATTAAAAATCAAAAGATTACTTATAGTAAAAGACACATTGCCATTAATCTTCCTCAAAATACTCTGCTTTTCTTTGAGCACACTTATCCCATTGTTTTTGCCACTTTCTGAAGCAGTTCTGGAAGTGCTCTTTCATGAATGTCTTTTCATGGCTGCCTTGATATCCTGAATCAACTGAAAAGGAAATTTATGTAAAATAAAAACATGATGTGTTCTTATCCACCTCATTCACTGGATCTGACACAAACAGCTTCTAACTCTTCTCCAAAGTCAAAATGACCTTGCAAGGTAAATGTAAAAAAGAACTTTCAGAGGTATTTTAGAGAGTATATATGTGTTTGAAGTAAAGGGAAGTATTTTGAAGGGGATTAATGTGATATATCTTTTACCATAATAAATTAAAAATTCATCATATTTTCTGATCATATCTCATAGAAGTAGAAGAAAATACTGAAGTTGATGTATATCCACAATATAAGTGTAGTGTTTCTAATTTTATGCCTTACCATAATAAATTAAAAATTCATCATATTTTCTGATCATATCTCATAGAAGTAGAAGAAAATACTGAAGTTGATGTATGTCCACAATATAAGTGTAGTGTTTCTAATTTTATGCCTCACAACATAGAGTGCGATTATTTTTGCACATGCTCTGTTGCCTTTGGTAAAGGTATAGAGAAATAGTCTAAGAAACTTCTAGACTAATACTTTATAAATTTAATTTTGCTATTTTTAATTGTGCTCACTATGGAGATTTTCAGTGATGTCTAAAAATGAGAGAAAAATATAATGGGTTTCTGTATGCCCATTGCCCAGATTCAGTATGTATCATTTTTGCTAATTTTGTTAGAGCAGATTTTAATTTTTAAAAGCAGAGGAATCACAGAGAATTATTAGTATATAAAAATAAACATTAAATAAATTAATTTTATAGTCTTTATAAGAAATATTTCTGGGGCAGGGAATTTAGCTCAGTGGTAGAATGCTTGTCTAGCAAGCTGGAAACCCTGGGTTCAGTCCTTAGCACCAACAAAACAAAACAAAACAAAACAAAATATTTCTATATCCCTGCATATAGTTCTACAAGAAAATACATCTGTGAGAGATACACAGCTTCTCTATTGTAATTTAAAAAAGAACGGCAGTACTATATGCATACAAATCCTAAGATAAAAAATGCTACTTTTTTTTTTTTTTGGTCTTTTTGAGGCAAGGTTTCACTATGAAGTTCACTTGAACTCACATTGTAGGCTGGCCTTGAACTCACAGAGATCCTCCTGCCTCAGCCTCCTTAGTGCTGGGATTAGAGTCATGAACCACACCCAGCAAAAAATATTTCTTACATCTTTTACTTTTGAAAGGACAGGTATGAAATCTTATTTTGATTGTGATGTATCTTGAGCTTTCAAGATCCTTTTGAGAATTTCAAGACCTTTTTGTTTCTGTCATAACAATGAGCATTCCTTTTAATAATTATATAGATCTTTGATACTGCTTTGTTTTAAACTGTCATACATAAATCTATAAAAATTCTAGAGAAGTAGTTATAAATGAAAAGAATTCTAGAGTAATAATTGTAAGTGAAAAGAAATTTAAATATATACTTAATGACTGTTGCAATTTTTAAATTTAAAATGTTTAGAAAGGTTTTAAAATTGAATATATATGTTGTATAGGACTATTATTGAGAAGCTTATTTTGAAATTATTTAATTCCTTATTATTTTTCTTTTAATAGTCATAGTCTTTTTGAGTTTATGGCTAAATTTGTGTGTATGTCTATTTATTTATTTATTTATTTATTTTTGGTACCAGGAATCGAACTCAGGACCTTGTGCTTGCCAGGCAGGCACTGTGCCACTGAGCTATATCCCCAGCCCTTGTGTATGTCAATTTAACAAATTTAGTTCCCTTTTATTCCTCTTATGTTTGTAGATATATTTTTAATGAAAAAATGGCAACAGGTTTATTTACTTGCATATATTGTTAGAGAAAAAAATGCATAAAATCTAATACAAATCTCTACTCAAGACTAAAACTGTTGTCTGAATACCTTTCAATATTCCAATCAATTCTTTGCTTAAGAATACTTTCATGGGATCAAGCAAATAAATTAAAAGCATACATTTTTAACACAGAGGTGAAAGTCTGATTTAGACAAGACCCCCTTCCTTCTTTGTAGTCATAAATTATTTTTTTTTTGCTGCACCAGGGATCGAACTCACAACCTTGCTCTTGCCAGGCAGGCACTTAGGCTGCTGAGTTCAATCCCCAGCCCTTGTCTTTTTGAGACAGGGTCTCACTATGCCATTCAGACTGGCCTTGAGCTCACTTTGTAGCCCAGGCTGGTCTCAAACTCACATCGATCCTCCTGTCTCAGCCTCCTGAGTGCTGGGGTTACAGACCTGTGCCACCAGGCCTGGCTTCATAAAATCTTTAATACAAACTTTTAACTCCTTATGTTACTAGAACTATCTTTTGCAGAGTTAACAAACAGTTTCTTCATTTAATAAGTGGACATTTAAATCATAATTGTGCTTACTGGCTTTTTCCCTCTTTGACTGTAGCTGTTTATAGTTGGTTTCTTTTCCAACAAAGCAAACAGATGTGCAGCTCCAGATTTGGCTTTGGAATATTCAGGTGCCAAAACAAGTGTTTCTCCAATGGCCATAGCTCCATAGGCAATTGCAGTAAAAACTCTATCAAAGGATAAAGCATTTGAATCTTAGGTCCACTTAAAAACAGTAAAACTTTAAAAGTAAAGGAAAAAGTAGGCCCAGGAAATTAGGTCAGATAGTGCCACTAATGTGAGCTCTGTACACCAAAATAGTCTTTGGACCTTGGGTAATCTTAAGAATTTCTCCTCTGATTAGAGATACAGATCAAAGATTCCAGCTAGTATAAAACATGATAGCCACCTTAATGTAAGGCTTGTTTGCTTAGAGATTTTACAGAGAACTCCATTGACAATAGGAAGAATGAGTCTCCAGTAGGAAGATCTAAATTGATACAGTAGATAAGAAATGGGTTTCTTCTTCCTTTTTTGCATATAATGTGGCTAGAACAGATAACGGAAGCTGAATGATTATCTCTGCCTGATGTGCTATTTAGAGATTTATTTGGATTCTATTTAGAGAGCAAAGCATAGGGATTGTACTTCCATAAGGTTCCCAAACAAAATCTCACTAAAATATACTGCGGCTAAGGCTGGAAGAAAAGCTTTGATCTTGTCGGTTTGGTGTTGATCATAATCCCAGTTTCACATGTTCATTATAAAATGGTAAGTAGGCATGATGTTTGGAAGCATGCAGAGCATTCAGAGTGTCACATGACTGTGGTTAAATATTTTGTTTTAGACGTGAGAATACTGTTCTAAAATGAAAAGGCAATGCATACCATTATCAGCTAACAGTATAATCCTGCTAAAAATGGACACATTTCACTGCTGCTACTTAGATCCTAGGCAGTCAAAGGACCTTGGGGAGACACCTGCTTGCTCATCTTTCTGGATCCCAGCAAATTAAACACTTTTGGGCTCCTTCCAAATTTCTTGCTCAGAGGAATCTGTGAAAGGGTGAACACTGACATCTCTTCAGGGACCTAGACCTCAGATCCTGACTTTTTGTTGGCTTTACAAAGATCAAATATAGTATAAAATTATATATAAAAACAACTAGTTTACAGGGATGTATGATGCGGAAATGACTATAGTCAATAGATCTGTGTTATTAAGGCATTTTTACTGCTAACATTTTCATAAATTGTTTAAAGCTCAAAATGCCATTCAAATACTTGGTATCCAACTATAAACATCAGAAATGGTTATTGAGTTTGTGCAGGGTTTATTAAAAATTTACTTTTAATGCAAAGTAAACTCTGGATGAAATTTAAGTCTGCCTGATTCCAAGGTCAGGAAGTGAAATAGGAAAATAGTTGTATTATGAGTCAGGGCATCTGGATTCTAAATGCGCGAGATAGAACTTCTCTAAAGTCAACAACTGAACCGGGTGTGGTGGTGCAGGTTTGTAATGCCAGTACTTGGGAGGCTGAGGCAGGAGGATCATTGCAAGTCTGAGACCAGCCTGGGCTACAAGTGAGCTGAAGGCCAGCCTAAACTGCATAGTGAGACCCCATCTCTAAAAGACAAAAACCAAAACCAAAACCAAAACCAAACCAAAACAAAACAAAAGTCAACAGCTGAGAAAATAGCTTTTTCCTATGATTTGAGCTGTGTCAAAATATCTACCTGTCCTAAAATTTTCCACCCTTAATAATTTTAAGTGTTAGGCATCAATGTCCAGATCTTGTCCTCCTCTCTTCCTGATGGTCTCTGGGAGGAGCCAGGCAGCTGTTGGGTGGTTGTCATGACAATGGACAAGAGAAAAAGGCTTCTCTGTTTGCTTTGGCTAGCTAAGGGTGCTTTCCTAATAATAACAATGATACACACAGTTCTTTCATTCTGCTGCCAAGGGTAAAGATGGAGGTGGAGGCCTGGCATGCTTCCTTACATCCCGTATTATTTCAAGGTATCAACTATTAAAAATTCATTAAAAATCCACCTATGATGCTCTTTTGGCCAATAATCACATTTAATATTGAAATTCTGATATGAATTCCTATCAATAACTACACTTAGATTTCAGGAAGACAAGACCACCAGCACATAGGCTGCTTGGTTGTTTCTCAGTTTTTCAAAGCCCTGGCTTTTATTATCACTGTATGGTACCATAATGTTTTGATTCTCTTTTTTCTGTCTGCTGTACTTAGCTTCTTTCCCAATATGTACAAAGAAGGCAAAGAAGGAAGTAACTCAGGGAGATAGAGGATGGCCCTGGGATATGGAGAAACCTCTCCT
Organism: Cuniculus paca; assembly: GCA_004365215.1. Taxonomy (NCBI): domain Eukaryota; kingdom Metazoa; phylum Chordata; class Mammalia; order Rodentia; family Cuniculidae; genus Cuniculus; species Cuniculus paca. Next base: position 60,701 of record RJWT010000456.1, read on the forward strand.
GAGCATAAATAGTTTCTGGACCATATTGTAGAAAGCAAGTCAGAAACTAGCAAAAACAAGCAGAAACTAGCCCGACAGCACTGATGTAAAATGAGACAGGCAAAAATGTTATCCCTTTAAATACTCATTTCAGAGAAATGTCTGCAATGATAAGCAGATTCCTGGCCCTACACCAGATTTACAAATCAGAATAGATATGGTTGTGGGGTGAGCTGCAACCATCCACATTTTTAACCAGTTTCTAGGTTGAGGAGTTAGGAAACTGTTACAGAATAGAACAAAGTGGTTTTTATCTAGAAAGAGCTAAGTAGAATCCTACTAGAATTCCAGTGAAGTGAGGGGGAATTTTTTTTTTTTTTGGAGACAGAATCTCACTGTATTGTTCTGGCTGGTCTTGAAGTCAACATGTAGCCCAGGTTGGCCTCGAACTCCCGCCTCAGCCTCCTGAGTGTTGGGATTATAGGCGTGTGCCAGCAGGCCCTGGCAAGCTTTTCCTTTTCCTTTTTCTCTTTCTTTTTTGTAAATCTCTTCCATTCAGTAGTTGATTAGAAAAGAAGCTGTGTCGCTCTGTATTCTAGCAGGCATTAGGCCAGGTATAATTTGGTATGTCTCGAGGGCAGTAGGGGTCACACTGGGTCTCTAAGAAGATTGCAGGTTTGGTGTTGAAGACAGCTGTGCCCTTTTCCCTTTTTCCCCAGAGAATCTCTTTTGTATATATTATAAGAGCATGGGCATGCTTGCTGTATAATTTTTTCTTTTTGGTGGTACTGGAAATTGAACCCAGGGCCTTGGCACTGAGCTAAATCCCCAGCCTTGTTTAAATTTTTTACTTAGAGACAGGGTCTTTCTAAATTGCTCAGTCACCTAGGCTAGGTTCAAATCTGTAATATTCCCACCTTAGCCTCCCAGAGTGCTGCCTTACAGGTGTGCGCCACCAGCCCGGGTGTAATCTGTTTGAATGACGCTCAGATAAAAACCAATACTAATAATGGCCCTACCTCAGACAGCTTCCTATTTCTTTCTTCCCTTGGGGCACTGGGAAATACCAAGGTGATGTTATCATTGATCATTCCTCTTATGTTAATGGTCTGGGTATGTTGTGACAGCTAAAATGCTCATGTCTCTAAAAGATGACCTGTTGTAATGAATTTAATTAGAGAAATTCAGTAAAGGTAGTAGGCCAGTAGGGGGAGAAATTTTTATGTTGAGACCTTTTGATCCTCTTATAATTTAGGGCCATAAAATAATGTAAAGCAAGTCACCAGTTCCATTTATGGTAAGAATCAGTCTAGGTCTGGATATTTAAATGGAAAACTAAGCAAGAATTATTTAAAAAGTAAATTTTCAGAAACATTCTAGAAGGTTTAGCTACAGAAATTAGTAATAAATATCTACTATACAAAGCCTCCAGTATGTGGAGTCATGAAAGTGAATTTTGTGCTTTGCTACTTGTTAGCTATGTAACTTTCAACAAGTAACCTCTTTGAGTTTTAATTTTTCCACCTATAACATGAGAATATTTCATGAGGTAGTTCAGAGGAGTAAGCAAATAATACATGATGAGTCTTTAATAGCGAGTAAAAAATGTATTCAGGATTTACTGTTTTAGTGATTATGGTAAATAATAGACTGGATGGCAGTTTTGGGAAGCCCCTTTCTGGAAACATCCTGAGGGAGTCACTGGCAAGATGCTAGCTGAATAAGGTCATGTGGTGATGTCTCTCTACAGGTACCCCAAGTTGAACAGCTATGCATGCACCAGACTACCTTCATGTGAGTAAAGGAATTCAAGAGACCATAGTGCTTGCTTTTAGTATAACAAAACAAAACAAAACAAAACAAAACAAGGTTCCTTAAAGAAGACAAGAAGGGAAGAGCTGCCAAAATCACCCCTCCCTGATTGCAAGCAGCCCAGGAGGAGAGAGCTGCCTTCAGCTTGGGTGATGGAGAAAGAATGAAGTCCAGGTCTAGGCTTGAAAGCCAGTACGAAGCCTGCTGTGGTAAAACCCCCAGCCTGGCACAGCCCCATGACCCCTATGCCAGTTGAAAGAGCATCTGGAGTTGCATTAGGCAGGCAGCTGCAGGACCCTGGCTCCACCCCCTGGGGAGCAGGGCACAGAAGCTGGCACAGGGCTTGATCTCAGAGCTCAGTGCCAGGGCTGCTGCAGGGAGATTCAGCACCTGGTGGAAACAGAAGAGCTACATACAGGCCAGGTTATGCTCACAGAAGGAGCCTCTAGACTGGCCCTGAGCACCACAGGGACAGACTCAAGTTCTGACCACATCATTTCCAGCCTTGAAGGTGCACCTGCTTTCCTACAGAGACCATGCAGACCCCAGCTACTGTGAGACTCAGGGATGACTAAGTCAGTTTGGCACCAGCCTTGGTGGTGAAGGGACTGTCTCTTTCACCCATTCTCTGACCTCGAGCAGTACAGCTGTAACCAAGTGAATGCTCACAGATGGGGCTCTAGAACCTCCCCTGGCACCAGGCAGAGACTTAGACTCCATGGGATGGACTGTGTGTCTGCCTGCAGGACCACCAGCAGGTGACTGAGGTCATGAGACTCAGACACAATCTTGCTTAGCATCATTCCAGGTGGCAAGAGACTGTTGTTACCAACACTGCCCCAACCTCAGGCAGCATAGTGTGGAACAAGACCCCACCTGCTGGGGGTTGGACAGGGTAGTAAGTGCATGGCTTTGCCCTGGAACTTAGGGCTGGGTTGCTGAAACCTAACACTGGGCAGATCCTCATGGCCCCCATCCCAGGCCTGTGCCAAGGGGAAGACACACAGCCCTAGTCTAGGGGACTTCTGTTTCCACTAGCATTATGTGTGTGGCTGGTTGTTATGCCGTGAGCCTCCCTCAGCAATGAGCAGCTCATCACAATGTGAGCCTTGGTCCTAACCCATGTTGTCCTGGTTTAGTGAGCTGTGGGCTCAGGGTATGACACACTTTGGTGACATTGGTGGCTACAGGTGTGGCATGGGAGCCTGGGGCTCTCCTGCCCATGGGACTCTGCCATAGCTGGTAATGGTAGATGAGGCATATGGACCTAGCCTGGCCCCAGGGAGAGACTTGTAGGGACAGACTATTCTCTGTCCATTTTTGTTTCTTTCTGAACAATGAACCAACAGCGCATCTGAAACAAACTTGGTTTCCAGGGAGTAGAGTGAATGTGTTGGGAAAGGGGAGAGGAAACGGGAAGATAATGATCGATGGATAGTGACAAAAAGCTCTAGGGTGTTATTAGACAGTAGGGTGAGTATAGATAACAGTTAATGTACATTTCAAAATGTTAGAAGAAAGAACTTTGGAAGTTTTACCATAAAAATTTTAAATGTTTGAAGGAATAAATATGATTAACCTGATTTAAACATTGTATGTATGTATCAAGACATAACTTGGTACTCCTCTAATATGTATAATTTTAATGTATCAGTTAAATGAGAGTGATTGGCATAATTTTGAAAGGACATAATTCTTGGAGAAAATTCTTTGCTTCGTTTTAGCCTAAAATCTCAGTATAAAATGGATTCTTAGTTATACAGATCATATTTTTATATAAATGGCTGTAGTCCCAGTCTTTCTGCCCAGGCATATCATATTAGATGTATGGATGTAGAAAGGAAGAAAAAAAATCTGTAAAAAACAGAAGTCGTGTGAAGCTGACTCTGGAGGCATGTTTCTAGGAATGACTGGACTGCCTACACATGCACTCTTCCAAACTTTTCCCTTTAGTTAACTAATTAATTATTTTGGGTCATGCTAAGGCTTGCATTCAGGGTTTTATGAATGGTAGGTAAGACTTGTACCACAGAGCCATGGCCCCAGCCCTCTCCCTTTATTTTTGATTCTGTTATTCATTCATTCATTCATTCATTCATTCATTCATTCATTCATTCTGACATTTATGGTGTCCCTACACTGTGCCATGCCAACCTTTTGTTTTTGGCTTTTAGGAAACATCAGTGAACAAGATAGACTGAGACCTGTTCCCAGCCTATGAACTCAATAAGTACAAAAACAAAAATGATAACATCACATGTAGTAAGATGTAGTAATGGAAAAGATGAAAAAGGAGGGGTGGAGGGACCACTTTAGGTGATCAGTGAAAGTCCCTTTGAGGAGTAGACTTAAAAGTGGAAGCCTGGATGGTAGAAAAGTGGCACAAAGACCTGGGAGAAATGATCACTTCAGGTACAGGGGAAAGACTTTGAAATGGATCATTCCAGAGACTTAAACCTCAAGTGTGGGGCTGATGTGCTGATAGCAAAGGAACCAGTAGAAGGGAAGAAGCCCCATCTTGGAAGGCTTTCAGGTCATAGTAAGGAATTTCACTTTATTAAAATTTCAATAGCAAGTTATTACAATATTTTTTTAATATATCAATGCAATTAGATTTGCGCTTTAGAAGTTCACCTGGGTGCTATGTGGAATGAATTCTAGGGAAGCAGGAGGGGATACAGGGACATCAGTGGGAAGACTGTTGAATTGGTCCAGTCAAACCAGGCAGGAGATTGGATCGGAATGACATGAGTGGAGGAGGTAAGAAGTATTTTGGAAATAGAGCAGTGTCTAGACTTGGTAGTCTGTAGAGCGGGAGAAACAAGAGGGATAATTCCTAGATTTTCAGGTTGAGCAACTGTACAGATGGCAGCTCTACTATTAAGAACAGTCCCCCAGAGATTTAAGAAGACTCAAAAGTTTAGATGTCTTTGAGGAAGAGAACCTTTGGGGAGATGAATTCTGTTTTGGCCACATTAACATATTATTACGTACTCAAGTGGATGTGTGTAGTAGGTAGTTGGACAAGAGTCTGATGTTCAGGATCAGGGTTGGAAATACACAGAAGTTAGCAGGATATAGGTTATTTAAAATTGTCACATTGGATGAAATCACCAATGAGGGTATACAGATAAAAGGTCTGAGAGCTCTAAAGTCCTTCAACAACACAAAACCAGGCAGAAAAACAAGCGCCAGTAAAGGAAATGCGGGAAGTGGGCCTGGAGAAGAAAATGTTTCAGGAAGGAGCTGTCAGACACCACTGGGAAGTCAAGTAAGAGACTGGAGAACTGACAAATGGACAACTACTATGGGTGGGTGAGCTGAGAGGCAGTGATGACCTTGACCATGAGTCTTTCTAGTGCTGTGATGAAAATAAACTTGACTGGAGTGAGTTTAGGGGAGGCAGGAGATGGTCAGAGGATGGTGAGGGCAGGAATAAGCACCCATTTGGAATTTTCCTGTAGCAGAAACATAGGAAATTACTAGAAGGGAACTTCTGATCATGGAAAAAAAATTCTTTTTCTTTATATGATTATAGAACAAAAAAAAAGAGTACTAACAAGTTACTAAAGAGATGAAAATTCAGGCTGGGGATTTAGCTCAGCAGCTTAAGCCCCTGCCTGGCAAGCGTGAGGTTGTGAGCTCGATCCCCTGTGCCGCAAAAAAAAAAAAAAAAAAAAGATGAAAATTCTGTAAGGGTTTATAAAATCATCAGACTCTCTACAGTAGCATGATTTTTTAATTAGTTTGCTTTCTGCTAAATTCTTGATATCAGTTATGCTGAAAGACTGGCACCCTGGAGATTTACAAAGCTGTGAAAGTTTAGAAAAACATGTTCTGAGTTTGAAGCAATTGGTTTGCAAACAAACTTTTGGAATACAACTAACTTAAATTTGGCAGTGCCTGCATTACATTAGAACCAAGGGGAAACCTGGCTACTTTCATGGGGTCCTGAGAACTGAATAAATTATGTGATTACACATTTTGTTTCTTACTAATCTGAATGGTCTATAGATCATAATGAAGCTCAAGGTTACCCTATAATTGTGGCCTGAGGATGACTACATAATGGTTTAGAGGTAAGAAGCACAGTAGAACCAGGAACATGCATTTTTATGTTGAAATTTTAAATACAGACAATCTTTTTATTCTTTTCTTTTTTTTTCAAGACAGGGTCTGCTAGCCGGGCGTGGTGGCTCACGCTTGTAATCCCAGCACTCGGGAGGCTGAGACAGGCGGACCGTTGTGAGTTCGAGACCAGCCTGGGCTACAAAGTGAGCTCAAGGCCAGCCTGAACGGCATAGTGAGACCCTGTCTCAAAAAACAGGGCTGGGGATCTAGCTCAGCGGTCTAAGCGCCTGCCCTGCAAACGCAAGGTCGTGAGTTCAACCCCCGGTGCCACAAAAAAAAAAAAAAAAAAAAAAAGACAGGGTCTGCTATGTAGTTCAGGCTTGTATTGAACTCACTGTGTAGCCTAGGCTGGCTCCAAACTCACGACGAGCCCCCTGCCTCAGCCTCCTGAGTGCTGGGATTACAGGTGTGTGCCACCATGCCTGGCTAGATATCTTGTTTTACAAGGAAATCTGCTTTCAGGAAGCTGTCAAGTGCCATTTCCTGCTAAACTGCTAAATTTTAACACAGGTAAGATTCTGGAACAGTGGGTTGGTGAAATATGGGTTATTTACTCCAATACCTAGCAAGGAAACTTTCTCAGTTCATGCTTAATAAACAGAAACACTTTCATTTGAGTAGAAACTAACATTTATACCAAGCTTTCCTGAAATTACATGGTTTCAAATGACTTTTGGCTGCTTCCTCAAAGTACAAATACGTGGCACCAGTGAAGATGCTAGAAGGACCTTCCCGAGACTCAGGAGGTGACTGAGACCGGAGTCCCTCTTGTGTCCCCAGACGGCAGCACTCTTAGAATAGGTGTCACTTCCCACTTGTTATCCAGAAGAGGCTGACCCATCTTTTGATGTACATGTTTTATTGGGTTTGTTAAAAAAAAGATCCTTACTATTTAAAGTCAAATATCGTATGGAGTTTTTCTAGTTCTAAGTATTTAGCAATGACATTTATGATACAAATTACCAAATTTCCTGACTTAGGAAGCTCAGAATTAACACTCAGAATTAATTTTTGCTGTTTCAGTTAGTTGTATTTAAGTGTTTCTATGAAGTAAAAAAAAAAAAAAAAAA